>LAPY01000982.1:59712-75044 GCA_000970635.1 Eragrostis tef | reverse complement strand
ATGTGTACAAAGGGTTACAAAAAAAAAACTCTAGAAATGAAAAGTTTGAGTGAGAGAAATCTTTCAAAAAAGGACTTGTCAGGGGTGGTCCACTACTTGCTCTCCTTCCGGACGCACGCAAATCAGGTGGGCCCAAATTATGCTCGAAAAAAACCATTTCCCGCCATAGTTCGGACGAGTCAAAAAACGGTTGAATTGCTAGTATAGTTGCTTAAACATCATGAATGTTATCCAAAGAGTAATGCGGCACATAGTTATTTATGAATGTCAGCTGTATGAAAACGAAGTGGACGTGAATGAAAATGTTAATGTGCACATTTATCATACACATAGGGAGGTATGCATTGTCCGCTGTAAAACATTGCGCAGGAAAGCCAACATGTCGCCAGATCAGCAGTAGCATGTACAGTCAGTACAGATGCGTGGCTCCAGGTCACGTATGGCAAGAATAGCAAGGGCGGGCAGGCGGTTTCCAATTGGCGAGCGGTGGTGGAAGGCGAGGACGGTGGAATAATAAAACCGGAGGAAACGGCCGGAACGAGGGCACCAAGTAAAACCAGGCCAGGCAGAAAGAACATTCCGAGCGGGGAGAAGGGGAAGGGCGGCGTCGACGAACGCCGCGCCGTGCTCCTCCTTCGTCCCCTCCTCTCTCCCTCTCTTCCTGTCCAATCATCCGTCCATCAATCCATCCCTTCGGATTGCATTGTTCTTGATCCGGTTCGATTCGATCCAGAGTTTTGAAGGCGACAGGTACGTATTCCCTCTCTGTTTTTTTTGTAGTTTTTTTGTTCTGAAGAATGTTTTAATCTCGTGGTTAAATGATGAATTATGTCGGAATTTATCTGCTCCTTTCCGAGATTTTGGTTGGTTTTTAGCCATCGGTTTTAGGGAACCGTTCCTCGATCTCGCCGGGACCTTAGATGGTAACCGTCCGTTCTTGGACAGGTTTGAAATGGAAGTTGCCCGAGAACGAGTCCCCTGTTTCTTCGATTTTCTGTTTCCTGTTTTTCTAGTGAATGATGGGTAGAAAACGAATTATATGATGTAACTCATCACATATTCGCGTGGCAAGTGCCGTCAGATTAATGTCATTATATTGTTGGCGCCGATCCTCTTTCTCTGAGTTTGCATGAACCGTCTCTGTTTTGGTTCTCCACCCAAGATGCAAAATTGCAAATACTGCATCTGACAAATATTGATTGTCTGGAACCGTTCTTTACGAGTAGAGATCCAAGATACAAATGTTTCACGCAGTTTTGATGTGATTGCCGAGTGATGTGAAATGCATGTTGTGCATGTGTCTTTGAAGGTCAAGGGGCGAGATGGGGTGCTTTTCATGCTGCTGTGTGGCAGACGACGACGAAGTTGGCAGGAGGAAGAAGATCGACGATCCCTATGTTCCTATTCCAACCCAAGGTCGCCAATTCATTCCCCCTGTTCTCTTTCATATTATCACCTTTTGCCCCACTGTTGCAATGAGTATTCCGTAAATAGAAATAACAAATAAGATAGTGATTCCGGAAATAACAAATAAGCTAGTGATTCCACAAGTGTTGAACTATTTCACTCTCTGATCGAACAATGCTGTTCTATCTGTCCTCCAATGGATAAGCGACTGTATATTTTCTCGATGCACCAAGCACAATTACTTCCTAGTATTATGTTATTGATTTTCCAAGGTTTGTCCGATTCAATAGAAAGCAGAATAAATATGTGAGGAGTGGTAGTTAGAACGGATTGATATTTCTTTGATATCATTTTTTTTTGGTCCTCATTGCATTCATCTTTTTGTCAACAAATTTTCGTTAGTAGAAATCATATGCTTAACAACTGTTATAAATTTAATGTTTCTGTTTGACCAGCTAGATAGTGTTACTCTGTTCCGAGTTTCATGCAAGTAGAATTATATAAACGATCGTGTTTTCGTCCCCTAAATGTTTACTTTTCTGTCTTAGAAATGTCGTTGTAGTTAACATAGTTTGAGCCATTCTTGGGAATGAGATAGCTTTCACCTCCCTCCCAAAATGTTAATTCATAAAGAAAAACAAAAGATAAGGGAGAAGTGATGATTATGATCAGACCACCAATTCTGCAAGTGACTGCCACCTATATTGACCGTGGTACCTGGGGTTTATTTGCACCCTATGTCATTACAATCTTATGCCCCGGAGCTACCACATTATATTTGATGTTCAAGTGGGGACCTAAATTGTACTTTATTTGTCAGAATGTGCCTCTGTTGCGCTAACCGCTTACTCTGGAGCAGCTTACCTTATTGGAATCCTTATGTCAATTCTTCCCAATGCAGGTGGTAACTACGGACCACGCCGGCCCCAAGCCCAACCCTATGCTATGCCCACAGTCAGAGCTCAGCCGATTGCAGTACCGGCCATTCCCCTGGAAGATCTGAAGGAAATTACAAGGAATTTCAGCAGTGATGCTCTTATCGGAGAGGGCTCGTACGCCAGAGTCTACTTTGGTGTGCTGAAAGACGGCAAGAAATCTGCGGTGAAGAGGCTTGACTCCAGCAAACAGCCCGATAATGAATTCCTTGCACAGGTTATGGCCGCCCTTCCTTTTCCTGTACATTGATTTCTCATTCAGGTTCCCCAGCTGCTTTGCTTCAGCCTCATTTCTTTTGCAGGTGTCGGCCGTTTCAAGAATGAAGCATGAGAATGTTCTCCAGCTCCTCGGATACTGCGCCGAAGGGAACATCCGTGTTCTTGCTTATGAATACGCGCCAAGAGGCTCACTGCATGATATCCTTCACGGTACTGAACAATAAGCCTTCTACTTTTAGTTTTGCAGTGTGGTGTATCATGAATGCATTTACCTGTTCTTGTAACACAACACAACATGAGAGTTCATAAGCCCAGTTATGCTCCGTCGATAGGCTATCAATGTTTTGCTGAGTGAAGCTTATACGTCTGGTTCATAATTCACAGGGAAAAAGGGTGTCAAGGGCGCCCAACCAGGGCCAACCCTGTCATGGATGCAGCGCGTGAGGATCGCCGTGAGCGCCGCAAGAGGGCTCGAGTTCCTCCACGAGAGGGCGGAACCTCGTGTCGTCCACCGGGACATCAAGTCTAGCAATGTGCTGCTCTTTGACAACGACGTTGCGAAGATCGGCGACTTTGATGTATCCAACCAGGCCCCTGACATGGCTGCGCGCCTTCACTCCACTCGTGTTCTTGGCACATTTGGTTACCATGCACCAGAGTATAAGCATATACATCACATGCTTTCATCTTCATCTAGGCTTGCAAAACGTAATTTGTCATCTTACTTCTTCTGTTCTTGATTTCTGTCAGGTATGCGATGACAGGGCAGCTTAGCACGAAGAGTGATGTCTATAGCTTTGGAGTTGTGCTGCTGGAGCTTTTAACCGGTCGCAAGCCGGTCGATCACACGCTGCCCCGAGGCCAGCAGAGCCTTGTAACATGGGTATGGGCCTTTTCATCCATCATGGATCATGGAAACTCTCTCTCTTTTTTGTGACAACGATGAAAGATAAGAAACTAACGATATGAAATTCAATTGTGATAAACGAAGTCTACACCAAGGCTTAGTGAAGACAAGGTGAGGCAATGTGTGGATCCAAGGCTCGAAGGCGAGTACCCTCCCAAGGCTGTTGCCAAGGTATCAAAAATAAATTGCATGTCATCGTTGAATTTTTGTAGCATAGTATGTTGCCACAATGAAATGAATAGGAATTGTTACCTATATTTTGTTCACCAAATTAACCTGTTAATTTCTTTACACATTCTACTAGATGGCTGCTGTGGCTGCCCTGTGCGTCCAGTACGAAGGGGAGTTCCGTCCCAACATGAGCATCGTCGTCAAGGCCCTGAGCCCTTTGCTGCACAGCCGGTCCCGCGCCTCCACCTCTGCCGCCGCCCCCGCCGCCGAGGGATCTGGACTGTGAGGGAACGAGCTCCATGCTTGTGATGTTGATCGATCTTTTGACGCGACGACATGGATCAGGAATCCAGGACGACCTGGTGATGACCCAGTTCTGATGTTTGAGCAGCCCCGTCAACTTCCATGTGTTTAGAGTTGCTCTGTTGTGACTGTGAAGAGCTTGCCCCCTGTCTCCTCCCCTCCCTCTTGCTACCTTGTACATTTCCTCCTGTGTGCCTTCTCAACCTCTAGAAAATGGTGAGCGATGGATGATACTTCTTGTTTGGTCGCATTTGGAATGAGAAAAAAGAAAATCCAGCACTTGGCATCCAATTTCCTATGGCAGCAGTTGGGTTAATGTTCTTGCACGGTATCGCATGTTCTGTTACTAATGCTTAGACGCAAAACTTAAACAGGATACATATATTACTCAGAAACAACGGCAGCATCTAAACTTCATTGTCTTTTTACAACTGAAAAGACTACTCGCATATTAACACCAATTTTGGCAATGCCAAATTTCAAACAGATCATCCATTCCATAACACCCCTTTTTTCTGGAGCATCTTTCATTCCATAACCACTAATTATACTTAGGGACCCCATACGAATCGTCCTATAACCCTTTTTTGGAACGCCTTTCATTCCATAATCACAGATGAGCCCAATAGCCCACCAAGTAACCAATATTTAGAAAAAAAACATTCTAAATTTTAAAAATTAGGTTTAACATTTTAGAGTAAAATGTTGAACATTTGTAATTTTTAGATATTCATCCCTTGCTAGAGGACTGGCTGAGAGACCCTAAGAGTCGTGTTATGCAATTAGAAGTTTGTGAAGGTTTTGATTTGGCTCTCCAAAAGAAGACCAAAGAAAGATTGATTTAGTTGGGAAAAAACTTTCGAGGGAAATAAATGACACACAAAAGACATATATAGTGCAATGAGTAAGTCACAAATTAATTATGCTGATGCTTCGCTTCTGTGTTCCAACTACGCAATGCTTCCGTACCTGATTATAGTCATTCATGACGATGCTTGACGAGGGTTAGAATTCGAGCAAGAAAATGTATTGGGTGAGAGCACGTTCATGTAACTATAAACGACATTGGTTAGCTGATATAACTCCAAATTAGACTGTCTAAGAAAATTGGAGCATGTAAGAGCCTCCCCTATTAATCCCCTGCTTCTTAGCGAAATTCAGATCATAAATCAACATTATCATTCACAAATTTAACTTCCACTGGTACTCATAATTCTACAACTGTACACACTATTAAAACTTACAGCAGCAATGTCAAGATCACCGGTAAGTACATATAAATTTAAAAGTAAAAAAAAAAAACTTCTCTACAAATAAATCATAAACCGTTACAACCAAAAAAAAAGGGGGAGAAAAGTAGATCTTTCTTGAGCTCTTGCGTATCCAAGCTTTAGAGCCTTGAGTCACCAATTCGTCAGCAATATAAAAAAAATGAAAGGAGTCGTCTGGTCCATTCGATGTGCCAAATCAATGTAATAAGAGCAATGCAGAGTGCTCACTTCGACGAGGATGCTTTGCTCCTGCTAGGTTTGGAATCTGGATTATCACTCTTCTCTGTATCAGAGTTGTCCTTTTGTGAGTCCATTTCTGTGCTCCCTCCACGGTTGTGTCTAGATCGTCTGTCCTGCTTACGATAATATTTATTTTCAGTATGATAAGAACACAGGTCAAGTAATAATAAACACAGCTAAAGGAAAAACTGAAAAGTTCTTCTAAAAGGTTAACTAAAGCTTGCTGCTTGCCAATGAATGAACTAAACACCAATAAATTTCTTTTATTTCCCTATATTTAGTACTTACCCCACGAGGCATAGGATCATCCGACTCCAGCATCCGGACAACTTGACCCATCTTTGGTCTCTTTTCTGAATCCGGATCCACACACCTCAGGGCTGTTAAAAGTGCACGCTTAAGAGCTCTCGTCGAAGGTCGTGTCTCTATGGTGGGATCCACTACTTCCTCTGAGCGCCTGCTAGCAACCATCATTTTCAGCCAGTCAACCAGATTCACCTGAAAATGGCAAGAATATCATGTTCAGTTAGAAAGTAGAAGATATTATCCCATGGCTTCATTCGTGAGTTTCATGCCTTTATGAACGAAACAATTGGAAGACCGTATGAATCACGTGTGTAAAATAGTACATACGACATCATGCGTGCTGTAAGAAGTAAAAAAGAACTGCCCACATTTGCAGCCTAGTTGTGCTATATTGTTATTACGCGGTCATATATTTATTAACAATGGCTACTTATGGAATAAATAATTTTAGGCCAGTTTATCGCAAAAATAGGTGTTGTATGTTTGACTTGACATTCAGAAATGCACATTTGCTACTAGCTTTTTCTATTCAAGAGTAGCCAGGTTGCATCATGCTTGGTAGGTAGATAGATCCAAATAAGTTCACTTGTCAAGTAACACCAGCAAATCTAGCAGTTATTAAACAATATAAGCAGCCACAAATATTCTCATTTAATACCAAATGATATAATATCATATTCTAAACTGATTTAAAAATATCCTCATTTTTTTTTCATTTCGCCATTCTTCCTTCTGATATTTTCACAAACATCTGATGTTATTTCACAAATCCTTCTTGTTAGGAACAGAATAAACCATGTCCCTAAGATCAGATCCAACTTCCAGGTTTTAGTTAGGCATTCAAACATCCAATATTATTTCACAAATCCTTCTTGTTTGGCACAAGCCAAAGATTGGTAAAAGTGCTAAATTGTTAAAGTGACAATGATATGTACAAATTAATTTAGACAATGAAAACATGCTACATGACTAATTACTAAAGTTGTATTAGAGAATTCTTGAAGCAATATCCGCTCCGCCGTAACCTATTATTTAGTTTGGTTCATAAATCAGGGACTGTCATGCATGCACGATTCGATCGCCTGACACGATGAAGAGTCTCGAGGCAATTAAATTAGGGGGTGTTCGTTTCCTCCTAAACTAAAGTTTAGTCCAGAGAATCTTGCTAATTAAGAGTATTAAATAAAGTTTAATTACAAAACCTTTTTGCATATGAGCGCTAATTTTCGAGATCTATCCAATGAGCCTAATTAATCTATGTTTTGCTACAGTGATGCTACAGTAACTATCGTCTAATCACGACTTAATTACCCTCATTAGATTCGTCTCGTGATTTAGTCCTAGGGTTCTGCAATTAGTTTTGTAATTAGACTTTATCTAATACCCTTAAATAGCAAGATTCTCCGACCTAAAGTTTAGTCCTAAAGGAAACGAACACCCCCTAAATCACATCTTGCAATCTAAGCAAAGGATATTGACAAACTAGCGGTACCTCATTTGCCGGGCGACCATAGTCAACAGGATCCCTTCCTGTAATCGCCTCTAGGAGAACAACCCCAAAGCTGTAAATGTCACTCTTTTCGTTCAAGAGTCCAGTGTTTGCATACTCTGGCGCAACGTACCTGCAATGAGTCAATGAAGCACCTCGTGAGTCATGACGTAGCGGGGGCATGGTATAATGGAAATCTTTTTCGCAAGTTAAGCAACATACCCAAATGTTCCCATCACCCGAGTGGTGACATGACTCTTCCCAGCACCAAGAAGCTTGGCTAAACCAAAGTCCGATACTTTGGACTCAAACTCATCATCAATCAAAATATTGCTGGATTTGATGTCACGATGCACGACTTTGGGTTCAATTGCCTCATGCAAGTAAGCAAGCCTGCAGACAGATGTCAAGCATATCACATAACAAAATTGATGGAAGGAAACATTATGCAATTTTGACATCAAATAAGGAAATAAAGATAGTATCTGGATCTATTGTAGTTCAATCTTAGCTGTACGTTATGGTACAGTGGATTATACCTCCAAGTAGAAAAATATTGTGATTTGGAACCATTAGAAAGGGATTCTCAAAAGGTGGTTTGAAAAGACAGTAAGCAAATGATACAAATAAAATGTACTTTGCACTCACGCTTTTGCAGTCCCAAGAAGGATCTTTATGCGGGCCTCCCATGTAAGTGAACCACGATGACTCATAGCTCCATGAAGCCATTGCTCTAGGTTTCCGTTATTCACATATTCATAAACTAGCATCCTGAAAACATACTTGAAATTAGGTATGATCTCGTCGAATTATACAAATTATTGCACCCATCTAAATTTGTAAACAGCATGTGGGGGCAAAAACAATATTTTTTCTTGGTATCTAGCAGAGATATATGGAATGAATAATGGTATGGTGTAAGAGGAATATGAGACTAAAAGACAGGATAAATTACCTTTGAGTACCCTCAACACAATAACCTAGAAGCCGGACCAAGTTCTTGTGGCGAACATGCCCAATAGCCTCAACTTCTACTCTGAATTCCTTCTCAGCCTGTCCTCTATAAATCCAGAAAACATGACGTGAATAAATTAAATGAACCAGAATGATACCTAAAGAAGACAAGACGTGAACAAAGATTAAACAGGAAGATCGAAATTTGAATATGCCAAACTTACAGGTTATTAAGAAGCTTTTTGACAGCGACAGGAGATCCGTTGATGAGCTGGCCATGGTAAACAACACCATATCCACCCTCACCAATAATGTTGTCCTTTGAAAAGCGATTGGTAGCGAGTTCCAAATCTCTCAAGGTAAACCAGTGACCCCAACCAAGGTATGAGAACTCTGGCAGTCCAACAAGAGGTGAAGGAGCAGTTATCGCATGAGCTGAAGCTTGTCGAAATGTTCCTGAGCCCCCCTCATCAGCTGACTGGAAGCCTCCATCCTTGTCCATGTAACGGAACGACCCCGAGTGGCTCTCATCACCACGCCTTGATTTGCTAACACCCAAATGGACCATGACTTTGTCCGAATCCCGGTCGCTAGACTTGTCTTGGATCGTCATGAGGACCCCATCGTGCGAAACATACTCACTTGCCGGCACTTGCTCCACCCTCACCTCCTTGATTTCCTTGGAAATGGCAGGGATTTGCGTGATTGGAATATTGGCAGATGCCCGTCTAACCCTCTTCCTACTCTTGATGGTGAGCCACACGGTGGCAAAGAAAACAACCACCATGAAAGCTCCCAAGGCAATGCATATGACCTCCCAAACTTTGAGATGCAGGGGGCCTGTCGGTGCAGAGAGATGATCTTTCAGAGTAGCAGGGGCTGCTGTAGGCTCCGACATGGTGGAACGCCAGCTCCCTGCTCCTGCAAATTCAGACGGACACGTTTAGTGGCACATCTAGCCCAACAAATCACGCAATGCAGGAAACATCGACGAGCTTACAGCTCTCTTCGCCGTCGAAATGCAAGTGCAAGCACCTACATCCACGGTACATGCTTATAGAAAGGACGATTCCTGAACTAAATGGGAGCAATTAAGACTTGCGTACAACCCAGTACACTATCTTGGGCTGGAAGGGAAGCGAAGACAAGAAGTTACTGCAACTGTGCTCCAATGCTGTACAATGGGTAATAAATTCCCGCGATGGCGATCACAGTACGGGTCGCGTACCGGCACACGCGAGGAACAACAGCTTGCACATTTGCGGCTACGGTGGCAGCTGCGGCGAAGGTAACAAAAAAGGATTATTCTTTCCCTCTCTTTCCTTTGGCAATTAAGCTGCACCCGCACCTCAATTTGGTCCCAAGAATTCCAATGGCGTCAACTAGCACCGATCTTGCGCCTAACCAAACCATGGATGTGGGGGATGGGTTTGAGTTAGCAGGACACCGAAGCAGCACATAGAATCCTCAACAAAAACAATGTAGAGAGAAGGTGAGGAAAGCAGGGAGAGATTTGGATCTGGTTTACGACAAGGCCACCTCACGGAACAGAACCAGCGAACTAACCAAAGATTCCAAGCAAGCAAGCATTCACTTACCAGCGGAACAAGAAACCAATCCGCGCCCGGCGGACAGATCTCCAGCCTACCACCTGAGGATCCAGCAGAGGCAGCAGCCAGCAGGAACCTCCCCGGCGGCGGCGGTGGTGGCCTCCTGGAGCTGTGGGCTGCGCCTGCGCTGTCTCGACGAGGAGAGAGAAAGAGGGGAGGGAAAAAAAGGAGAGGAGGAAAGAGATATTGGTGGATTGGAGCGGTAGGTAAGTGGTATCTGTGGAGTATTTCCGTGCTCGCTTTCGTTGTGAGCTTCTTCTTTCTGCAGAGAAAAATAAAACGAAAATGGCGAGCAGAGGAAGCAGGAGTTGGTGCGAGCTGCCGCGGCTGCTCTTGTTTTCTTTTCGCTTGTTGCGTTGTGAAGGTAGTGGTGCTTAAGAATTGCTATGCTCAAAAAGGTGGCGGATTAGTGGAGGGAAGTGGGAAATTAGGGAAGGGGTTAAAAGCAGCAGGTGGCGAGCTGTGACGTGGAGCTTCGGGTCGGTGAACGGAGCGAACGGCCAGCGACGAGCGAAGCATGTGTGACGCGTGAGAAAATGGTACTGGCCGTCTTTTTCATGTCTCGCGCATGGAGATGCAAAAACATATTATGACGGCAGTATAGCAAACTATAATTTGACTACGTATATTCGTCTCTGAAAGTTTTGAACTGGACATTTTAAGTACTTTCCACAGGATCAGTGAAATTATTTATACTTGACGCCATCTCAAAATTTCAGTGATTGTTCCTCTTGCTGGCCTCGGCTAAAGGTTAGTATGTAAAATAAAATGGTGGGAAATGTTATTTTTTTCAAGAGGAACTTATCATTAAGGACTTAATTATGTTTAGGTGGGACTTCATTTTCTTCTTGAGACTCAACTTGGAACGTCTTTCTTATTCCTTTTATCTGTAAAAGAGTGAATAACTAACTCAACACTGGTTCGTTCTTCTTTATCTAAGGAATGATGTCCCTTGTAGTAATAATTCTATGACCAAATAAATCTCGACCTTTATGTTCTATATTATCCTGATTTAAGTAAATTCAATAGGAACTACAATTATGATCACTTTATTTGCAACTATTTATGAAAAATCAATTGTGCACATGTAAAACTTCTACACTGCGCCTCCATGAGTGATTAATATTAGTAGTTCAGTGGACTTTTTTGTCTCTTATACGCATGGTTTAGAAAGTTTAAATTGTTTCAGCCATACGAATTGTAGTTTTGTAAAAGAAGTAGCATTTTATGCTTGTTTAGGCGAGAACAACTCTAAAATTAGCATTTCAATTTCCTCTTAATGGAGGCCATCATTCATGGTGAACTTGGAGTGATAATGGTGAAATGGAGAAAACTAAGAAAATTGATAAGCCTTTTGTAACCAGTAGTTGTATGTACCATTCCAAGCAACAATAATCGAAGAATATAGTGGCCACTCCTTTCGCTTTATTTTTTTGCTTTTTTCCAGAAGCCAATACATAGAGAAAAAATACACCTCATTGAAATGAAAGAAAAGCAAGAACATCTCCACCTTTCTTTAAGAACAAATAATATATCCACTTTTTGTTGCTTGTATCAGTGGTGAAACTGACAAACTTTCCTGCCAGTCAAAAAGGCACTATGCCGGGCTCTTACTTCTAGCCAACCAAATCATGGTAGATAACACAGTCTTGCACTTTTCCCAGGGGAAAATAAGCTGTCTAAACTGTACTTTAACTGCAGGTGACTGGTCATCCTCCAAAGTGGCTTTCCCTCTCTTTTTTGTGTAAACATGTGTTGCCCTCTCGAGGTTTGGAGCCTTGTGCAAAACGAGTTGCTCGAGAATATAATCTATCTGCCAACATTACATGGTGGAGTGTTTCAGTCCAAACTAACTGCGCACTATCAAATTGGTTAGCCAGTCTGCTTTGGTCAAACAGTTGGAGATTGGATGCTCATATCTTATACGGATGCGGAAGAGACTAGACCAGGCACCACAAAACTCTTTAAGATTAATTGATTATAGCTTCCACGGCCTTCGTTAAGCATTTTTTTTGTTCTGAAATTATCAGATTTTTATGTTAATAAGGCTATTATACGAAGTTATACGAAAAACGAGTTGCTCGAGAATATAATCTATCTGCCAACATTACATGGTGGAGTGTTTCAGTCCAAACTAACTGCGCACTATCAAATTGGTTAGCCAGTCTGCTTTGGTCAAACAGTTGGAGATTGGATGCTCATATCTTATACGGATGCGGAAGAGACTAGACCAGGCACCACAAAACTCTTTAAGATTAATTGATTATAGCTTCCACGGCCTTCGTTAAGCATTTTTTTTGTTCTGAAATTATCAGATTTTTATGTTAATAAGGCTGAAGGAAATAGAGATCAATCATATCTTTTTCGTTTATAGTAGTGTTATAAGGTCATTGTATGCAGTTGAGATAATGAATCAGAGTGGACCAAGTATACATACATCCTCTGCTTTTGTTTTGATGTCGTTAGGAACTAAGTAGGTTATCCTAATGACATCAAAAGAAAACAAAGGGAGTATCTGAGACACGACACCCGTTGAGAAATGGCGGAGCAATCACACTCGTTTCATTCAGAGGATTAAAAAAAACATCAAGAAGGGGCCTGATCTCAGCAGATATTAAAGGACCGTTGGGCAGGTATTCTGGTGTGTGTGTTTTTTCCTCCAGAACGAAGAAGAAATCTTAGCAAATAGGAGTAGGAAGCTAGTACATCTTTCTGATTTCTGCTAGGAAACAAGGAGGAATATATCTGATGCTCTTTTGCATACACTTTCCCACGATTCTGGTTCAGTCGAAGCAGCAAGACGATTGCATAAAGTGTTTTTTTTTTTTGTTTCTCTAGAGATACTTCAGTTTCCAAGGAGAAACCAACGGGGTCAGAAACCGAAATTTGGAAATTAAGAACGCATTAGCACTGGAAATACAGGACGTTCATGCTGCTTTACAGCTTTAGCTTCTCCATCCACAGAAGAAAGAAATGCTAGTAAGACTGAGCTGGCACAAACGGCATGGTTCTACACACACAGACACTGAATTACGAGGAAGCAGAATTTATTTTCGAACAGTCTCTCCCGACGTCCGACGACTCTGTTCGTGTGCGACGCTGAGAGAAGGGAACAGAGGCGGGCAGTTTAATTTCTTGAGAGTAGAGACAGGACGCGGCGACGGAGGACCCGCGCGCGGCCCGTCCGAGGTTATCGATCGGCGGTTAACCAAAAAGCCAGCCCTGGTCGATCTATGCAGATTAGTAGTATTAAGCAAGCAGATAAAGTGTGCAGTCATCAGCCAGCAAGCGATCGATGGGTACTCCTCGCCTCTAGCAATGCAAGCAAGCGACCCTACCAGCTGGATGCGGCCGGGCCATGCTGCTTGCTTACCTTTGCTTTGGTTTGGTAGCTGCGGCGTCGCATGCAGCGGCCGCTTGTTTGCGTTTGTCCGCAAGCCAAGCCACGCAGCAGACGCGCGGTCGGTTGATGTGTTGATGGGTGCAGAGGAATATCCAACGGGGAGGAAGAAGAAGAAGAAGAAGAAGAAGGTGCCAAAGGTGTATGCGGCGCCGGCGTGGTGTGGGGTAACGCATGGCATGGAAAGGCACGTCACGGCGTGGACGGATGGGGAGGTCGCACCGGAACGTATGCGAAAGCTACGCACCTCGCCACTTCGCCCTTGTCCTCTCTCCTCTGCAACTGCTTCTTGCAGCAAAGTTTGAACCGGCCGGAATCAGCCAATGGCGAAACGTCCCTACACGAGGATGCTGTGATTAGTTTTTGTTTAGACAATAGAAATGAATCCGGCCTTTTGCATCAAGATTCATACAGCCGGCCCACGATGGCAAGCGGTGATTAATTAACTGAACCTTATTATCCTCGCCAAAAAACAAACTGAACCTTATTATCAAAACAAGGTGCCGAGACGATCGATCGCAAGCAGTGCTGCTGCCGGGCGCGTGTTCGGTTGTGAATGGTGCCATGCCCCAAAAAACAAAATCTAAATTGGAGGCCTGCGTGACAAAAGGAGGGATTTTTATTAAGTTTGAAAAACATCAACTGCTGAAATATCTTGTTCATTAGGAATACGCCAAATGTTAATGTGATGCGCGTAACTTCCATGCAGTTGTTCCCTCGAGATCGTAACAATCCTTATCGAGTGATTAAAAAAGTTGTCTCTTGCTTGCTCGAAAACAATGAGATTTTCTCTTTTTTGCGAAACGAAAACAAACAAGTAAATTGATGCCACGCTCAAAATTTATGCGAAGACCCAATGTACGTAACATATATGACTTCGTCAGGTGTAGCCGTGGTATATATAGGGAATATACTACACAGGCGCGAGTTTATTGTTGAAGTGTAGGTTTCAAGGTACGTGGAAAGATCGAGCACATAAAAATGAGAGGCCAAAGCACGGAAAGGTACGTACTACATGTAGTTGTTGCCGCGTAATTTTCGCCCTCCGCTGTGTGCACGCTTTCGGCAGGGGTTCCTCAACTGGCTCTGTTACGACGACGTACGTACTACGTGTTAGTTTATCATCGTGGCTGATATATCCGTACGTACGTGATCACGCGCAAGCGTGTGCAGCCGCTGGAGGACCACACCATGCATCAATGCATGGGTTTATACAAGAAACAAGACCAGCCACCTGTTTCGATTACCCTCAGGCTTTTTTTGCGAAAAATTACAGGCCCGCAGAAATAGATTTGTGGAGTGGCATGTGACTCCGCAACTCAAATGACGCCCTTTCTTGTAATATCTTGAAAGACGATCGCTATTTCAGTTTATTTTGAATTGGAAAGTGTGTCTATTTTTGAAATTAACTATTGTTCGAGGAAAACCCTCAGATGAAGTTTACCAACGATATTTCAAACAAGGTTTTCAGACCCCAACGGTTTAAACAAGGTTAGGACGACAAAGATTTGCAATAAGAGAGTGGCATGTTTCTGATCTCAAAAGAAAAATTAACTCTGTCACAGGTCCAACCGATTTGGTCCGACCTGCGTCCGACTAGCTAGGATGATCCTGTGACACAAAAGTGATTCATTAGTCAAATCACCTGCTAAACGTTCGTAGATCATGTATGGTCACACAAGAGATCTGGGTCAGCTCTATAGCACTTTTGAAAGAAAATATATCATGTAGCCACTTTGAGCTTACCTGTTTGATGTTACAAGATCTAGGATACAATAGTAAAAATGCTTTATGTAGACGCACTCTTTCAGGCTTTCAGTCTTTTTTATACAAATGATTTAAACAAATTCTGTTAGACAGACGATTGATCAGTTTAGGGCGACGATGTGCAATCGGAGAGTGACAAGTTGCTCACCTCGATCGAAAAGAAGAAAAAAAAGGAAAGGATGGGATATTCAAAGGCTAATGGGCCTACAAGACAAGTTTCATAAGGCCCAGGTGCCCATCAGCGGTTGGCCCATCGGGCTCGGACTTTAGCCTGCAGCCAGCCTTCCCCTTCCCTTCCACCTCCGCCCCCTCTCCTGTTCTTCTCCGGCAGCCGCTCCCGACCTTACCTGGTG
>LAPY01000982.1:44316-55870 GCA_000970635.1 Eragrostis tef | reverse complement strand
AGCCTTTTTTTTTTTTTTTTTTTTTTTTTTTTTTTTTTTTTTTTTACCCCCCCCCCCCCCCCCCCCCTTTTATTCCCTTGTAGCTCTGATTGACTAAGTTGGTGATGTGTAGGGTATTTTTGCATTGAAGTGTGTTTAGACCTTAGAAACAACAGTTGGTCAATATCTGACCAATATAATCTGGTTACAGTGCATTATCTGTTCGCGTCTCACCACACTTAAACGTCTGCCTAATTTCTCGGTTCTTATATTCCAGAGAACAATTGTTCCGAAGAACTTCATCCCCTATTGATCTGCTCCCTTTCATCCATTTCCAGGTTTGGCGTATACGAACTGGCCAGTGCTTGCGACGTCTTGAGCGTGCACATTCAAAGGGTGTTACAAGTGTTACGTTCTCACGTGATGGAACCCAGATACTGAGTACATCCTTTGATACTACTGCGAGGTTTTATATAACCATAAACTGCCAACCTATATTTACTGTTGACATATCCTTCTATATGCTTGTTTCATTCTCTTGAAATAGAGCGGGGCAAGATGTGATTTGTCAGTTTGAGCAAGTTTCTTTATTTTATTTTTTTTGTCTCTCTCGTTCTTTCTGTTTGAGCACTGCAGTACTGTGATGGTGCTAGTTGGTGATGGAGTTGAAATCATAAGTTGGGCACAATTTGTATCCCAACTTTTGAACTGCTTTTTTTAAAAGTGTGCCCGTTTGATGTAGAGTAAATATAGAAAACAGGAAGCATCTGCTAAATGGTTGATGGTAACCATCTTTTCTTTACTTAAACTGGGAAACTTGAAGAAAGTATTTTTTTTTCAAATTTAAGTTTCATAACTAAATTTCAAATTGTGCTTTTCAACGTATTAATCGCAGCCTTCCATCTCCATTTTTGTTAATAAGCTTACTTTCATATTGCTCAAACTTAAATAACAACATAGATTTGGATACTGGCATAATATATTCGAAAAGATCTTCCTATGTGGAGGTTACTTTGTCTTGCCCACATTTTAATTTTACGATCAGGGGGCACTGAACACTGGCTAGCCTGGAACTCTCTAAAACCATTTTCTGAAGGAGTTACTCAAGAAATTGGTGTGCTGTGGGTTCGAGCCCTGGTGACCTCCCATTTTACTGGAGGCACTAACCTACTGGGCCGCCGCTCAGTTCACGGAATTCAAACTCGTGGATTGTATTGTTTTTTGTGTGTGGATTATCCCGCAGTCTTTTTTTTATATCTTATTTGCGTTCTTTCCTTTCTTTTGGTTTGGGTTAAGAATTCAGTGGTACGGATCCAGTTCTATGCAGTTTTATTTCCTGAAAAGAAGTGAAGCCTTATCCTTCTTCTTTACTTTTTGCAGAATACATGGCCTCAAGTCTGGAAAGATGCTGAAAGAATTCCGAGGCCATAATTCATATGTGAATTATGCTATATTTACTACTGATGGTAGCCGTGTTATTACAGCTTCCAGTGATAGTACTGTCAAGGTGCTGATTGCCACATTTCACATGGACAGTTCAAATTAACTTGTTCGTCAATTCACAGCTGTTTGCTTGTTTTGTTTCTCATTGTAGGTATGGGATACAAAAACGACAGATTGCTTGCACACTTTCAAGCCACCACCTCCTTTCAGGGTACCGACTTCTCATTCTGTCCAAGTTTGACCATTCAGCTTGTGTAGAATTTGATAACGCTTGTTTACTCATATGTGTCATTTCATTTCCAGGGAGGAGACGCATCGGTTAACTCAGTCCATTTATTCCCGAAAAATACTGATCACATTGTTGTCTGCAATAAGACTTCGGCAATATATATCATGACTTTACAAGGACAGGTATGTGATCTTCACATCCTATTGTTTTATTTGTCTTCCGCTGGAACATGTAGGGCTTCATTGCAAGGTTCACTTCTATGCCTATCGGAACATATTTCACTTCAGTCATCAAGTTATGGGTCTACTATTTGGTCATTATGCTTGATGGATGATCATATGCGTTATCTTTACCTTTGCTTATAATGTTACATCAAGCAATTTTTTTCTTGTGCCTCGGAAAACTCATCATTGACATGAAATTTTGTTTCAGGTTGTAAAGAGTTTCTCATCTGGTAAGAAGGAAGGAGGAGATTTTGTTGCAGCGTCAGTTTCCCCAAAAGGCGAATGGATATACTGCGTCGGTGAAGACATGTGAGGAGATCACTATTATTGATACTTAATGCTTTCAGTTCATGCTGATTATATTGTTGTTACATTTTAAAAAAAAGATTATATTGTTATTTGATTGTTCAATGCAAATTGGAATTGTGTTTTGCAGGAACATGTATTGCTTTAGTTACCAGTCTGGTAAGCTGGAGCATCTAATGAAGGTTTGTACCAACTCGACACATTTTGTTCTTACGTTTTTGTGTTCCTAGTTAAGTTGTATCAATGGTTACCCGAATGATAATCCCAGACACTGACCGAGTGCCCTGAATTCCACAGGTCCATGACAAGGATGTCATAGGCATTACACACCACCCTCACAGAAATTTGGTAGCCACCTACGCCGAAGATTGTACGATGAAGATATGGAAGCCCTGATTTTCTCTTTATTTGTTTCAGAAGAGGGGGGAGGGGGTTGTTAATTTTTGTAATGTAGAGAACTGCAAGGTTCTTAATAGTTAATTATTTAGTCCGTGGTCTTTCTGGAGCCATTTGTATTACCATTGTATCCTGTAGGGTCCTTAGGAATTGTGGAGTAGCTGAAAACTGAAGCTGATTATGATTCTCTTTTTCTTTAAGTACTCTGTTTTATTTATTCGTATATAGATTTGTCTGTGTATGTGCACTGATTGAAAGAAGGTTAAAACATGTTTTGTTACAAGCAAGCTCAAGCAATTGAACACAACAGATCACGGTATAAATGATGCTTGTGCCTCACAAGAGAGCTGATCAATTCATTGTTTGACGCAGAAGAGGTCTTAGACTGTGAACACAAGTGACATACTATTGGAAAACTTATATTCGGCGCGAACACAAGCCCAGGCTTAGATTTGTGGGAACACAGATGGCAACTGTCACATAGTCCTCGATCAACTAGTTATGCTACTTGCCTACTGGATAATGTTAACTGTTGCCGGTGGCATTTGGAAATGTCTTGTTCAATGCGGAACTCAGTGCAGTCGTTTGGACGCCCGCCGCACCTCGCCACGCAAACTTTTGGCAGCGCCGAAGATTGTGGCGAGGTTTTCCTCCGCCACAACTGTGGCGAGATTTTCTACTGGAAAAGGCTGTGGCAGCCGAACCTTTCTCACCATCCAATCAGTGCCTAAGCTTTGCTGTGTTCACCGAACCTTTGGCGTGGCATTCGGTGGCGGGGAAGCAAACACCCTCCATTCGGGTCGGTGGTTACCCTGCCTGCTTCGCTGCCCTACAGCTTCAAAAACAATAAAACTGAGTAGATAAAAAAATCTAATGCTGATGGCGAAATGGAAATGTTACTTTCATATATTTTGCCAAAGGGGAGCTGAGGTTCGATCCACCTACCAAGATATGAGAGAGAGAGAGAGAGAGAGAGAGAGAGAGAGAGAGAGTACGGTCGGGGGAGCCAGGGAAGAGGCAGTGCAGGGGAGGGAGCAGCAACACCCGGTATATTGTGCTCACTCGAATCTCTCAGCTCGCTTTTGCAAGAAAACAGAAGGAAACTGTTGATGGCCCCATCCCATGCTCTGCCTCATCCCTGTCTCCAATCACCTTCCTTCTCTAACCCTTCTCTTTTTGTCTGTTTTATGCATAACAAACCTGCTGCCATTGCCGATGATAATGCCTACCACACCAAGAGGTTAGAGATCTATATATACACGCAAGATTCAAAGAGACTGCTCCTTGACTTCAAGGGCACAAGTGCAGTACAGAACAGTACTACCCCTCTCGCTACTAGCAGCAATGATTAGGAAGCTGCCGGCGTCCATCAGTACAAAGCGAGTGGAGTGGAGTACACAACTGTTGACCTGTTTCGTTAGTACAAACGCCTCGAACACGTACTGCACAGACCATGCAGCTCCTGCTCGGCTGCTCGTACGAACCGCAGGAGCAGTCCATGTAGTACTACATCTTCTTACCGTTGAAAACAGCCAAAAGAAATTATTGGAAGCCGCCGTCAAGCTTGCTGACTTTGACAACGTGATCAATACAGATAACAGAGATCGATTTGTTTCACTTCGATAAGCTGCTTTCTGGCAGGATCACGTCATAGTAAAAAATGTCACACCTTACCATCGAATTCTTACACGGTAGATGGTGGTTGGTACAGCAACCAACCAATTAGTTTAATTAAGCTACCTCCAATTTCCCAACAAAATGTACTACCAAAGAATTGGAAACAGCAGATTAGATAGAGCATATTCCAGATGCAAGTGCTTGGTACAACGATTTCTAAATTAGTGCTGCTGTCTTGGACCCGTGGTTACTGAATCACATCCCACCAAAACCATCAACAATACACGACACAAAATTTTGACAAGGGAGACACAGAAAAGATTTTGCCTCTCATCATGCAAACCTCAAAAAGGTAGAGCTCTATTGATCTCTTTCAACACTCTTGCCCCTGCTGGCATCAATATCTGACTCGTCAATCTTCATCTTCACCGCTGTCCTCATCGTCATATGCCACCAGAGAGCCCAGTGTGGTCTTGGTTTGATCTGGTGGCTTTTGTTCGGCATCATGCCCATTGGAAGATGGCGGTTCCTTAGGAGCAGGTTTAGCTTCCGCATCAACCTTTGCTTTCTTGGCTTGCGGCTTCACAATTACTATATTTTTTAGGAGTGCAGGCTGGGTCCTCTTCGTAGGTGGCTTAGGTCTGCTATCCTGAAGATGGGTTTAGATGAAAGTATATAATTCTGACTAGCATCATGATGAGCAAGTAGTCCCGACTATCAGGAAATGACATTTAAGTGTATATGTGTTTGTTGTTAATACCGTCTTAAAACTATGACAAGAAACATGAATCTTCTTTGCATTTTTTTCAAATAAAATACCTCGGGTCCAGAAACTGTGGGAATCTCAGGTTCAAGAACAATATTGGACCGAGAAGCTACAGCCTCCTGAAAGCAAAAACAATTCATTACGACAGTCATGTATGTGGCCTGTACTTAGCAGACAAGAACATATAGTCAATACCAGCGTAAGATGCCATTTCTATTAGAATTAATGCTGAAATTTACTAGCATAAGATAAAGCTTAAATTAGGAAGATCGAGAACAAAAGCTCTACAATTATTGTTCTGCCATTACATTTAGCTGATACAAATCACACAACAAAAGTTTTCTATCTTGCAATCATGTCCTTTTCAATTAGTTAATCTGACACAAATGATGCAGGCATGCACACCTCACAACGTCTACGGCTTGGCAAGTGTTACAGAAAGATTGTTGTGATCATGCAAGGGGAAAAGAAAAGCTTCATGTTTGATCACAACTTAACTTGGAAGATACAAATACTGGCAGTAGTGAAAATAGAGGTTCACTAAAACACTTAATAATACATAAAGATTGCAGATAAATACTCACATGGAAACTGCGGAGTTGTTCCGCCTCTTCACTGGCCACCTGCTGTTCATATTCCCTCCTTGACTGTGCCACGATGGAAGGAACTCAGATGTAGCAAAAAGGTTGTGGATTAGGAGTACAAGATACAGGTTGCACTTAAAAGGCCATATATTTTTGTCTGTAACTCTTATTTCAAAGAAACAAGTATAACTAACTAACTTGTAGTATCATCAGCTAGTTATTGAAGCATTTGGTTTCAGAATATTTTCTTACTATCTAGAATTTCAATACAATAATAACACATTATACGAAGTTATACGAACTCAGATGTAGCAAAAAGGTTGTGGATTAGGAGTACAAGATACAGGTTGCACTTAAAAGGCCATATGTTTTTGTGGATTACTCTTATTTCAAAGAAACAAATATAACTAACTAACTTGGAGGATCATCAGCTAGTTATTGAAGGATTTGGTTTCAGAATATTTTGTTACTATTTAGAATTTCAATACAATAATAACCAAAAACGAAGATAGATTATATTCAAGATTCATAGTTAGGAAAGAGTGACTCCATTTGAATTGAAAGTAAAAGCAATTTTCTTGTTTTCTCCTTCCAATACCAAATGAAAAACGTTTTCATGAAGATAAAAGGTATGGTTCCTATTTCATATACTGTTCACAGAGTTGTAACCCAAAAAGTATGTAGATGTTATATTTATCCAGTTTTCTGCCAGTCTTGTTAAATGATGTTGAGTTGTGACAGTTGGCAAACTTAATCAGTGCATGAAGCTAAAAATTAAGAATACAAGAAACATATCATATGTGAATTTTCTAATCTTATGTGGGTCTTGTAGGATATCCTGTCCCAATATAGAATGTGCCTGAAGCTACTGGTATTGTGTGCCAACTATCCTTCCAGAATATTTGAGATAGTTCACAGCCCACATAAAGTGCCAAGATTGAAGGGTTTAGCATGAGGACAGCTCAAGCAGTTAGTTTTGCTGGTCCTTGCCTGTAGTTCTTTTAGGATCTATCTAAGATGATATGTGTTAGTTTTCTCCAGGTGGATGCAAGTTGTGATGGAAGCTTTTTTTTTTATCTCTTGTAGATAGAAGGAAGAGGACAAAGAATGACTGAGCAACACCTACAAAGGTCTCAGTAACAATATGCGTATGAAGCCTTGATCTCATATCTATAGACCATGTCTAACATTGTAGTCATGTTGGAGAAAGAATACTTACGCATGTGTTCACACAAAAATGCATCAGTGATCATGACAAATAAATCCTAATTCTGCTAAATATTTCGTCCCTAGCAAGGGTTCTATAAAATGCATACTGATGCCAATTGTAGATCAACCATATCAGCAATTTCAAGCATAAACTGTGATTTTTATTTTTCAAAGCTGGCTGTCAAGCAACCATATATAAGGTATAAAACGCATACCGATGCCAATTTGTCAAGAAACTCTGTTTCATCCTCATCTAAAGCTTTTGGAGGTCCTGAATAAAAATACATAACAATAAAGTCAGAATAAATGACGAAGCTCTATCAAATACAAACTTCAGGATCTGTGTTCCACTCATCTCAGCAAGAAACACATGTGTGGTCGATTTACACTTTTGATACGTGTGTGTGGTGGTTGAGCTGCAATTTAAACTTATAGCTAGCAGGACAAGATTGCCAACCTTTTTGTGACTACATCATCATGAGTAGTACTAACATATAGTTCTAATTAAGGCAACTCTGCCTGCATTTCACAAGCATACAACATAACATGGCAATGGGGAGAATACTGGGAGACATACTGTGCTTGAACCGTTCGTTGAACTCGGCGTCCTTCTTCTCCTTGTTCTCCTGTAGGATCTGAAGAGTGAATGACAAAAAACCGGTATTAACTCCAAATCACCTTGGGGAGGAGGCCACTGCTCTAATAGGATTGAAGTAAAAACGTTGATGCAGCAGCGGCGGCAAGAGAGAGATGTTGCATGCTGGTCCTTGCCTGTAGTTCTTTTAGGATCTATCTAAGATGATATGTGTTAGTTTTCTCCAGGTGGATGCAAGTTGTGATGGAAGCTTTTTTTTTTATCTCTTGTAGATAGAAGGAAGAGGACAAAGAATGACTGAGCAACACCTACAAAGGTCTCAGTAACAATATGCGTATGAAGCCTTGATCTCATATCTATAGACCATGTCTAACATTGTAGTCATGTTGGAGAAAGAATACTTACGCATGTGTTCACACAAAAATGCATCAGTGATCATGACAAATAAATCCTAATTCTGCTAAATATTTCGTCCCTAGCAAGGGTTCTATAAAATGCATACTGATGCCAATTGTAGATCAACCATATCAGCAATTTCAAGCATAAACTGTGATTTTTATTTTTCAAAGCTGGCTGTCAAGCAACCATATATAAGGTATAAAACGCATACCGATGCCAATTTGTCAAGAAACTCTGTTTCATCCTCATCTAAAGCTTTTGGAGGTCCTGAATAAAAATACATAACAATAAAGTCAGAATAAATGACGAAGCTCTATCAAATACAAACTTCAGGATCTGTGTTCCACTCATCTCAGCAAGAAACACATGTGTGGTCGATTTACACTTTTGATACGTGTGTGTGGTGGTTGAGCTGCAATTTAAACTTATAGCTAGCAGGACAAGATTGCCAACCTTTTTGTGACTACATCATCATGAGTAGTACTAACATATAGTTCTAATTAAGGCAACTCTGCCTGCATTTCACAAGCATACAACATAACATGGCAATGGGGAGAATACTGGGAGACATACTGTGCTTGAACCGTTCGTTGAACTCGGCGTCCTTCTTCTCCTTGTTCTCCTGTAGGATCTGAAGAGTGAATGACAAAAAACCGGTATTAACTCCAAATCACCTTGGGGAGGAGGCCACCGCTCTAATGGGACTGAAGTAAAAACGTTGATGCAGCAGCGGCGGCAAGAGAGAGATGTTGCATGGGTAGAAGGGTGAGCTCAGTTCACCTGGAAGAGAGGCTTGTCGCGCTGCGCGGTGCCGTCCTCCACCCGCTCCCCTCGCGTCCGCTTCACCTCATCGAGCTGGCGAATTCACCACACACCAAAAATTTCAGCGATGTTCTTCCTACTAGGTTTTGCCCCTTTCCGATTGTACACGCTAGGGCAGGCGGTAAGCGAGCGAGCAATCGAGAGGTGGGAGTGAGGTTGTGGCCTTGCCTGATCCTCGGAGATGAAGTTGACGAGGCGGATGGTTGTTGGCGCCGCCGCCGCCTTAGAGCCCTGCGTCGTCTCTTCGCCGCCCATTACTCCGTCGCTGCGTTCTACTGGCGTGTTTTGTAATACTTTTTTTTTAAGTAAAAAAGTGGGTGTCATGTAGTTCTTTACTCTCAAAATGCATATTAGATTCCTATACTTGTTAAATTATGTCATCTAGACACAAAGTACCGAAAATACCCTTATACTTCTAATGAGCTACTAGTTCAAAATGATTTTTCATACTCTTTCTCTCCCCAAATTATTATTACTATTACAATTCATGCTAAAGAACATAATTGTCATTATGACTGCAGAAAGGTAACTATTTTAAAATGATTTTTTTTACATTTATTTTTTTTCTAAAATTATTGCTTCAATTACAATTTACATTACAGGACAAAAATAGGCTACATGATGCAATAATTATAGATAAACAGAAGACAAACTATGGTTATATGGAGCGACGTCACCAACAAGAAAGGTAATATCAAAATGTTAGACCCAGATGACACACTTTGCAAGTTTAAAGAACAGAATATGCATTTTGGTAGTTCAGAAAGCTAGATAACACCTTATGATAGGTTTAAAGACCACCCGCGTATTTTATTTTATTTTTTTGTCGGACACCAGCGTTTTTGGTAATGAAGGGAAAGGGGAATTGGAGCAGGCGGTTGAGGTGAGAGTTCTTCATTTTGTTCCTTCCAAATGTGCCATGGAAGCAAGAACTCATTTAATTTGTAAATAGAATAGGTCACACAAATATTATTTTATTATTTTTAGTTGGTACATGCAAAACATACATCATCAAAATTAGTAACAATGTACGTGCGACATGCACGTATCTAAAAAGCTGAACAAGATATTTTAAAATGTAGCTTTTGATTTATTTTTAAGTTGATAATTGCTGCAAAAATCAGCATGCTCTAAAAATTTAGAGCACCCCCTCGTTTTATAGCTTTTGTTAGAGAGGCTCGGTGTTGTGTAATGCCAGATTTTAGAGCACGTGGTCATTTTAGAGCATCTATTAGGGATGCTTTAACGTATTTAAAAGGCTGAACAAGATTTAAAATGTAGCTCTTGATTTTTTTAAGTTGATAAAAAAACTTTAATTAAGCCCAACAAATATATATGATGGGACACATTTGTTAAAACACTCACAAAATGTTAAAGAGTATATTGGAGTTATTAAGAGAATTGATATTTGACAACAAATCTCATCTAATGATATTTTCTACAATACAATATTGGCGAAATTTAACAGATACAGTTTCGAGTATTTTAAATTAATTATGGAATCTTGCTTCTGAATAGCACAATCAAGACATATATTGGTCTTTATCACTTGAATCATGAAGCAAGATGTAGAACAATCTAACAAAATAGTTTTGCAATTTTACCATCAGTTTTTAAAAAATCAATGATGATCTTGCAAAATCTAAAAATCGATGGTGAAAACGCAATTAGAGTCTAGAATCATGGTTAAAACGCTATTGTCCCAGTAGGAAAAGGTTACAGAAAGTGTATCAAGAGGTTAGAGAAGGTGCATGGACGCCTGCATGGTCCTGTAGTGTGTCCGGCAGCCCAGATGGTTCTATGTATATGCGTCCATCCTTTTGCTTCTGCATATACTTGTGATGCCCGCCGGTCAGGAGCGTTCCATGAGGTACATATACCTGGTAGGAACTCTTCTAGCGACAAGATTCATCACAAGCAACGCCAAATAATGCACCTTTATTGCACAATTCCTTAATGAACTATCAATGCACCAGGCTTCACAAACCTTAAACACTTCGAGCTCGTATATAAATTCCCATCCTGCTAATGTGTCTTATGCATGACTGAATGGACATAAAATAGAGTTTACTGACAAGCCATTTCACAATAATCACCCAAATTATTAGAATACTCACACATACTTTAGAGAAGAAATTGTAGAATGTCGTCTCTGGTAGTGTCCTCCATGAAGTTATTGTCAACTTCTGAACGCACTCTTGCAGAACCCATCTCAGCAGCCAGCATCGCATCTTTGTAGTGGAGATAAATCCTTTTTAGATGAGCCTTTACTGAATGAAGCAACCTTCTTGTATCCCAAACTAATTAAGAAATAAATGGAAATGTCTTATACACGACACCAACATTAAATATATTGTGACAGTACCCAATATTGATTGTTTTCACATATGAGCATTGGAACCTAACAAATAATTTTTTTTGAAGAAATTCAGGCGAAAAAGCCTAACATCAGTATTAGCATGTATTGAATATTGGCTTCTACGAGCAACTGCAAAGAGCAGGGGCACGCCTTTGTCGGTCTAAATTTCTCTGAAGATAAAAGCATGAAAGAACGAAGCAAGCCAATTCCTGAATCTAACACTTGCCCTCGTAGCTAATGAACCTAATTCTGACCAGTTTATCAAGACACCTAACAAAAACAGCTAAACCCTAAACTTTGGTCAAGAAGGAGAAGTGAATCAAGTCGTTGTACCTGCTGGAAGAGGCAGTTGAAGGAGCTGTCACAAGGTAAATCGAATGTGAAATGCTGAAGGACAGTAAAAGACAAAGAATAAACATACAAGTGCAGATATAAAATTGTGAGCATACTCTTACCTCAGGGCATAACAGATGTCTGAAACAACCACACGGATATTTTTATACGGAAGGTGATCTATAAGCTTCTATGAGATCAACAAAATTACCGGATCAGTTGTCCATTTAAGACCGACTAAAAATACGCACAAATACTTGCAACCATAGGATCATTGCACTGGAAGTGCAGTC
>LAPY01000981.1:125560-151025 GCA_000970635.1 Eragrostis tef | reverse complement strand
CGCCCCAACACACCCCCCGCCGCCGGTGCCCCTGACGATGCCGGCGGTGGCAGCACCGACGCAGCCAAAGCCACCGCGAATAGCAGCGCTCTCCTGCGAGTAGTATGCATGCACGCCGCCGCCACCATAGTTGATCTGTTGCCACACAGCTAGCTAGCTAGTAGCTAGCGGTGATACGTCCCTTTCCGCAAAAAGAGTTTGAAAGCCTAGCCATAGCTCCTCACATGATTATCTACCGTTCATTCATGTTTTAACATTCGCACTCCATCAATCTGAGCCGTTAGATCTCCAACTCAGTAAAGTTGTTGAAATTTTCAAGATCTGAGCCATTAGATCTCCACCTCATTGGATTCCAGCCATTGAATAAGGCTGGAGAGCTATGGATAAGCTGAGAAAAATCTGCATTAGTCCTTTTCCTCTGATTTGCTCTAATCTCACTAGCTATGCTACACTTATAGGGTTAGTTTGGTTGCCTCTCTAGCCAAACTTGCCTGACTCAGGCGTGGCTCTCAGGCGTCCGATTTTGGACGCCTCAGGCCACAATGCACGCCTGAGGCCACAAGCTGCCTGGCAGGCAGCAAGCAAACATAGCGCAGGCACATTGAGGCATGCCGCCTCAGGTCACCTACATAATAACTACTGTACCTCCGTGCATTTTTTTTTGTTGTTGTCCAGCATTAAAGAAGAATGGAGCTAGTAGAAAGCAAGCGAGGGAAAGCTGTGAACCAGCGAGGATGCGTGCGAACATGGGACTTGATCTGATTTGGAACCGACTGATTTTGTTATAATGTTTGGTTATGCCCGGGTACCAAGTGAAGTGAACGCTGTCACTTTTGTGCATCACGAGGGGCGCAATGTGGCTGCCACTCGGGCAATATGTATTGATCACAGCAGGATAGATTCTCCGTTTGTTCGTTGTGCGATATACTTTGTTTTTTTTTCCTACGCTTTGTAGCGAGAAAACTTTGCACGCAGGAGGAACACGCGCGTGCAGGGATTTGGAGTATACTACGATCACAATCCACAATCACCACCACAGCGTTTAACCTTTTGGCAAATTGAGTCACATAGATTCCAAAGCCTCGTGAAAAGCGAGCGGCCTGAGCACGCTGGCAGCCGGGGCGAGAGGTGAGTGCAGCCAACGCAAGGCCGTGCGCAACGGGGGAATGTTATTATTTTTTATTTTTATTTTGTTGCTCCCAACGGTTTTAAAGATTTTTTTCTAGGGAAATATTGGAGATGCTCTTATGAAGGGACAGGTCGAGCTCAACTGGGAGCAATATATAGATATCACCAAGGATCAGATTCGAGAGCAATATATAGATATCACCAAGGATCAGATGGTAAATACGACATTCACTAACCTAATTAGATCCCTAAACCGCATAGATCTGTACGACAGCCACCCAAGACTCAAGTCCATGTCACACACTACACGGAGCAAAACAGGCTACTCCGCCTCTTTCACCTTGTCTACCACCTGTACTTCATCATCAACTTCAATCACTTGGGCAGGCTCCGCATCCTTCGTCACAACCTCTGAACTTGAATCGTTGCAGGTTTCTGACCGTGCAGATGGTGCAGGGCCTGTGGCCTTGCTTGCTGCCTCTTGATCCGAGACCATGGACACCTCATCAGTGTTCACATCCATCATCTTGTGCTGCTTCGGAGGTTTCTTCTCGGCTGGGCTCTTCTCATTGGATGCTGACTCCACTTTAACCTCTTTTGGTGGAGTGCGAACATCTGCGGAGGCTGCTGCAGCTCTAGCTGCATGCAAAATCTGGAGCCTGTAATCGGTTTCTGGTCGACGGCAAACCTTCCTTAGTGGAACAATTTCCTATTTAAAGAGAGAAGTGTAAGTAAGATGCAATGAAAAACAAACTAGATGCAACAGTCTGGTTTCAAATATATTCAAACCATCAGATGAAGAAACTAATTCTCTACCTAATGTATACAAACATGGTATTGGTCAATTTTATTACTTCCTAGGTATGTACCTGTGGTTTACATTGTGAAACAGAAAAATCAACATACACAATAAAAAAGTTCAGGACAAAAGATAAACCTCAATTGTGATAACTACCAGCACAGGATGCAGCCTAACATTAAAAAAGGTTTACTAATACTGTGAATAGTGTGGTGTGTAAATTATCATATTCAGCACTATTGTGTTCAATTTGCCGAAGTGATTAATGACTACTTTGCAAACTTTTGCAAATTTGCGTGGGACGAAATGAACACAAACTGAATTGCTTTCGCATGTTCAGAAATGAAATTCATTGTGCCCAAATGAATTAAGTGCAAAATTTTGTCCTAAAATTATTTTTCCTCCCAAAAGAGATTAATAGTTCAAGGACATCAATGTCAAAGGAAAAAAGAAAGTGGGCATACACAGGTCTATAATATAAGAAAGCAAGTTCCTAACTCAGAACATGCACTACTGCAATAATAAAATCGGTCAATGCATGGACACACTGGGAAGATGGGAGAAGTACCTCAGAATCATCATGAGTATAGCGAACGAGAAATCTACAACGGCATCCTCTAACATCATGCCTTCTCCTTTGAGCATCAAGGACTACAGCATCAAAATAAAGAGCCTGCTCTTTACCTTCCTGAACGAGCAAAAGTATTTATTCCATGTGAGACATCACATCAGATCAAGGGTAGCAGCAACAAAAAACATAATAAGATGAAAAAGAAAAATAGATGCAAAACACCAGTTTGACTGTATGACATGGGCAACATGCTGGCATCGGAAATAAGCATTCTAGTTACAATTGCTACATTATACAGAACAAAACATGCAACATTGAATCAAAAGAAAGAAATCTTAAATATTAACTGCCAATAACAAAAAAAAGGAGATTGAAAATTATATAAACAAACAGATACTTTTCACCACACCACAAGGCTTCTGTTATGGATACATTACCCTAGCCTTAAAGGAGTTACTAACATTTTTAGGGTGGCATAAAAGACGAATCAAGATAACTCGTGACGCCCCTGGGCGTGGTCATAATTAGTATTGGCTCTTAACTTAGTTTGACAAAAGTTGAACGGCCATGTGCTCGACCCACTTACATAGGTTACTAGTCCACAAATCCAGAAAAGAATTTATGCACCTATGAATTCGCAGGATCATTAACTCTGTAATGCAACAGAGACATGGAGACATAGAAACTTAGCACATCTCAGATATTATACTGAAAGTAGCGACATCATTAAGGAATTAAACCAATGACCGCTCACGAATAACTTCATGTAGTCTACTTTGGTTTCAATTTCCTTGTGTTGATCCTAGCAGCATTTGGTACTGATGGAGCTCACTTGGCAAGAAAATATCTGACTACGCAGGCAATGATACGTCAGTAGGACGAAAGGGAAAACTTCTATAATCAATCTTCTGAGCCACAAACAGTGGTTTTGGACAATGACTTTCCCCAAGATACCAACCAGGAATCAGAAGTTATAACTTATAAGGCTAGTTGAATGCAGCCGAAAGATACAATCAGCATAACTTCAATATGCAGATCAAGGAATTATTTCAGAAAAACATACCGAAACATACGATACATAGCGCACAATGCCTCTAAGAACCATTTATATACTTTAGAAACACATCTAACAATGATAGTAAAGCTCAGGCACACAGCAATTCTCAAGCTATATCATAAGGTGACAAAAAAAGGTGTAAGATGGCAAGACCTGGAAACAAAGAATCAGATCACCAGGAAGCACGGCAACACATTCAGTGGCTTCACATGGAAGAGAACGCTGCCGCACACATTTACGAACGTTGATCCATTCATCTTCCTCTGCTCCAAATCCAGAAAAACGAACCCGTACTTCCTGAGACACGAAAAAAGTACAAGCCACATTGGTATTTGGCATATGAAGTAATCTTAAGATAACATATCAGTACTTCAATATGTGCCATTAGACAGCTCTAACTTGACTAACTCTAAGACAGGACTCCTACAAACTGCTGCTTGCATCCTTATATCATACAGACTCCTCTCTCAATTACGAAACTTTCCTTTTAAATTTTGCCTAACTTGTGTGCAAGAATGGATACAAAAACATTAAAACATTTGCATATAATATAGTAGAAGACTTGAAGCAGCCTTCACAGATAAATTCACTGCATTTCACCTCCAGAATCCAGAGTGCAAGCAATATAGACAAACTACAGGTGGAATCATATAAGGACACATACTAAAGTATTAAGCAGAATAATGCTTTCTGAACATACTATGGGATTTGCCTTTGACTAAAATTAAATAAATATAATCAAAACTCTGAACTCACCGGGTCACCAGATTCGAACAACCTATGAGACAGGAAGGCAGCAACATCATACCTGCAACAAAGAGGGTGGCACAAATGCGAGAACATAAGTTGAAGCAAATTTATAGAGATACGACAAAATTTCAAGAACGAAGAAGAGAAGGAGTTGCATCGTGCAAGAAAAGGGACATAATCAGCTCAAAAAAAAAAGGACACAGAATGAACGAACCTAGAAACACCTTAATGGTTTTCACACTTAGTAATAACTAATGTGGTACATGTGATGAATTTAGTAAAGCACCTCTTACGGTTATCCCTTCCCTTCCATGCCTTTCACATTTCTTGGTATGAATATTACTCAAAGTTCCATTGAATGACAAATAACATCTTTTGTACAGCCAGTTGAATACAATTGGATTCTTTAGTTATTTTCAGATTGTTTTGCACTAATGACAATCGGCAAACGCCATCAAATCACAGATTGGATGATAATATTGGTATATAGTAAACAAGTGGTACGTAACATAGATCACTACGTAGCTGATTAGAGATTAGAGGGCATTACTCAGAGCAGAGCATGAGCATATAAATTGGAGCAGAAGTAAGACAGAACCACACGTCCTTATGTTCATTACCTATAACCTAACAACGCAAGACATATAAAAGGAACAAGGGAGGAAGTCCAAGACAAATATACACATACCATGCACCGTCTCTAGCCGACTTGGCTTCAAACTCGACCTGGACACCCTCGACAGCACCTTTCCCTGATTTTCAACAACGATACGAATAATCAGGGGAGAAAAGGAAACAAATGATACCAAGAACCACGGCCATCAAAAATCCTCGACAAAGCGGGCGGCGTAATTCCTAGAAACTAAGATGCGGATGTGCACCAACAAGCACACACGCTCATGCATCCATTTGGTGCTCAGGTAAAGCGCTCTGTCTATTTCGTCCATAAACCCTAGCTGCTAGGAGTAAGTAAAAGCGCAGGAACATAGTAATAAGGAAATGAGGAATCACCTGCGGCGGGGGAGGAGCCCGGGTGGGCACCGGCGGCGGCGGCAGGGGTCTGGGCGGCCCTGAAGGCGGAGGAGGCAGTGGCGTGCTGGAGGTGGTCGGCCCCCGAGGGGGTCATCTTGGTGGCCGGCGGCGGCGCGGTACGGACGTTCTTGGCCCGGTGCGAGTAGCGGCGGTTCGGGAACCAGTTCCAGACCTAGCGACGAGAGTTCCAGAACCCAGATCGGGAAAAAAGAGAAATTAAAACGGGTCCATCCGTCTATCCATCCATTCATACGTATGATGTTCATCTATAGTGGGGCGCGAGAACGGGAAGGAAAAAAAAACAAAAAAACAAAAGGCACCTGCTTGGGCTGGATGGCGACCCTGCCGGCGCGCTCGGGCGAGGCGGAGAACTTGTCGGCGAGGGTCTGCAGCACGGTGCGGCTGGGGATGCTGTTGTTGAGCTGCTGCAGGCGCGCCTCCATCTCCGCCACCTCCGCCGGCAGGAACCGGAACGCCGGCGCCCCGCTGCTCGGCGGCCGCCCCATCGATTCGTTCGATCTCTGTTTCTCACCTGTCCGGCGAGGTCAGACGGGAGGATTGGATCGATCGGCGAAACGGGGAAACGGGAGGAGGAGGAGGAGGAGGTGGAGGTTACCAGGGAGTGAGTGGAGGCGGATGCAGGCGGAGGCAAGCGGCGCTGCTGTCTCTGTCTCTGCCGGTGGCCTCGCTCGTCCTGTTTCTCAATCTAGCGCCAGATTGGGAACATCCCGTCGAGTCGATCCTACAGTCGAGAACCTTGGTGGGGACCTCCTTTACGTGACGTCAAAGCGTCCTAAAGAGGCCGTAAGTGGGACGGACAGCCCAGGCAGCCCAGCAACAGAGAGCAACACAGGCCCACGAACCGAAGAGCCGAGGCGGCCCACTCTCGTCAGCGAAAGTTTAAAAATCTGCTGCTACCAAAACCACTTTTTGTTTCTTATAATGCGATTAAACAAAAGTAAATAAAAAGACATGACAAGACCATTTCAACAAAGACAAATGTTTTACATATGTCAGTGCCAACATATTTCATATTTATGTCGATATCATAAGGACACACATCTTAACTCAGTTCCAATTTGAACTACCTCTATGCTGTAATAACATCATAAAAGAAAAAGCAAGGTCGTAGTATATGCTGAGAAACCAAATGTAGATATTCTAGTGATGACTTTTTCAATCTCAAAGATTTGCTGGTTCAGTCTTTGAATATGCTCATAGAAGTAGGGTTTGCGTACGTATGTTGATAGAGTGAGTGTGTGTGTGCTGTGAATGTCTGAGTTGTACTTAATCGTTAAAAAAATTATTCTAGTGATGTTAGGCTCACGTTTGGTAACCTGAAAGAAGTTGACGGGTATATATGCCTACATGTTTCTTTTTTCTTTTCTTTGTTTTTGGAAATATGCCTGCATGTTTGTAGGAGGACGAGTATGAAGCTCTCCCAACCCCAACATCTCTCGACGCCCTGGCGGCTATAGGATTGGCTGCCCTCCACTGCAAAGTGTTAAAATTTGTGGTTATCCGCTAGGAATGTAAGGCCAATGAATTCAAGTATTCAACCCTTTGTACACGGTGCCACTAGTCAAGGTTAGACCAACTAATTTTTAGCTTTGCTGAGTGTTATAGCCAAGACTAACAATTGGTCCTAGCTAGTCGATCCAAACATGCCTTAGGCGATCACTACCAGAACTTGCAAGTTGCCCTAGGCTCAAAGTCACTAGGGAAAGAGCAAAAAAAAACTTACACAAACAGCGTAGAATGATAACTAAATGGGGAATCAAACGAAGATAGTAAAAATCACAAAGTAGACAAGAAGAATGTGTCAAAGTATTTTCATATAGCAAGGGCCACTTACAATTCTTCATCCTTTTATAGTTTTTTTAACTGCTATACACACACACATGATCACCTTTTCATAGTAAATTGTCACAATGCACCAGTTGCAAATACTATAGTGTAACGGTCGCTGGTGCCAGGACTTATTCTGGCGTTAAATATATACAGTGATGACATGATCGATGCATGATAACATGATGACACTGGATAGATAGATAGATGTTGCTTGCTGGCATGGAAATGATCAGCTAATTAAACGTCACGTGGCCTGGGAACCTTCTGCCATCCGGCGATAACCTTGAGCCGCTCCTTGAGCGCCGCCGACGCCGGGTCCATGGTCCAGCGCTGGTAATAGTCCTGCGGCTTGAAGACGTCCTCCACCGATCCCGGGCCATCGACCAGGCTGGGCACTGCGCCGTTGAGGAACGCGTCCCCCTTCGACACGATCCACCCGGCCACGGTGTCGCGGCGGTCGGCGGCCTTCTCGGGCTTGTACTCGAACACCTTCTTGGTCTTGTCGCCGGCCTCGTAGACGTTGCACTGCGACACGATCTGGGCCTCGACGCTGGCGCAGACGGCGTAGATGCCCCAGTCCCTGGTGTAGTTGTCGTAGAGGTGCACCTTGCCGAAGCGCACCCGCGGGTGCCGCTGCCGCGTGCCGTCGAAGAAGCAGTGGTGGATGGTCACCCGGATCACGCCGCGGTCGCCGACGTGCGACGGGTCGGCGCCAATCAGCACCGTCTTGTCGTGCCGCGTGAAGTGGCACCTGTTTGCATGTTTAGTTCATGGTCGATAGATCCACCCGTTTTCCATTCATCAGTGAATCGATCAGCATCCGTTGTTCCATGTTTTTTTTTAATTAGTACTAAAACCCAACTAAATTCAACTGATAAGGACCTTGAGAGGGTGACGTCCGTGCTCTGGCGCGTGATGTCGATGAGCCCGTCGGTGTAGTCGGCGAGCGTGCACCGGTCGACCCAGATGTTGGAGGAGCCGGACTTGATCTGGATGGCGTCCGTTTCGTCGCCCCGGCCTCCGTCGAACACGAGGTTGCACAGGATCACGTCGCGGCATTCCCAGAGCTGGAGGCCCTTGCCGGCGATCACGACGCGCTGCCCGCGGCCGTCGATGGTCTTCTGGGAAGACACGCGGATGTATGACGAGAGGTTGATGGTGCCGGAGACATCGAAGACGATCCACAGGGGCTCCGACCGGCGGCAGGCCTCGCGGAGGCTGCCGGGGCCGTCATCTGATCATGTAATATATCAAGAGAATCCCAACATTTTAGCTAGATTGTTGTTGGAGAAGAAGAAGAAGAAGAACCTTGGAGGGATGTGACGCGGTAAATGGCACCATGGAGTCCGCCGATGGCTTTTCCGCCAAAGCCCTCGGCGCTGCCGGCAAGTCCGCGGAGAGTGCGGTCCACGTCGGAGTACGGCATCTGCCCAAGGGTCTGCTGAGAGTCCATGTTCCGGGCGTGGTGTGGGCACGGGTGCTTGGACTGGAGGAAACAATAATGCTACTACAGCAGGAGCAGCAGGCGATCGAGAGAAGCAGGACGAGCCGCCAATCTGTCGGACTGATCAACCGAATTTAGCCCGTAGATGTGGTGCAGAGCACGGTCGGGGTACAACGCTATATATACTAGCGTGGCGTGTATACTAGCGTGTAATGCATACGAGAGAACCGTGTTGAAATACAAGATAAAAGATGATGACGCGACTAGTGGCGGTTGAGTGGTTCGTTGTTGATGTACGGTGGTTGTTATTATTCTGTATAACTGATCATGCGTGTACAGCTAGCTTGGAGATCAAGTTGATAGATGTGTATCTATATATATGTTGTAACAGACGCTATGTACTATGTGCTATATATTAACACGAAGGCGTGCTGTCAAGAGCATCGCTTCCATCATTTTCCACATGGTAATCAGAGCCCATCTTCTCCTCTGACAAACCACAAACCCATCCACCATGGCATCCGCGTCGTCCACCGTTTCCAATTCCCTTGCCCATCCCATCCATGAGAAGTTGACTAGGGACAACGACATTCTCTGGAAGGCACAAGTCCTGCAGGCGGTGCGTGGTGCTCAACTCATGAGTTACCTCGATGGCACTGCCAAGGAGCCGGAGGCGATCCTCAAAGAGAAGAAAGGCGACGACATCATCGAGACCGCAAATCATGCGCACGCCACATGGCTTGCCCAGGATCAACAAGTTCAAATTATCTCCTGACATCTCTGTCCAAGGAGGTGCTCGGTCAGGTGAGCGGAGCTACAAAAGGAAGTTCAAGCTCAAGAAATCCTCTCAATAGGGATTGGGCAAGATGTTTGTTTATTTTATCTTACCCGGTTGTGAGACGGGACCTGAAGTCAACCAAGTACATGTGTGTTCCACATCCAAGGGATGTACGCGTCGCAATCCAGGGCGCACATCATCCATCTACGTTCCATGCTGGCGAGTACACGCAAGGGGGACACGTCCGCCGCATACTTAACCAAGATGCGTGGATTTGATGATGAGATGGCGACAATGCTATATATATACTAGCGTGGCGTGTGTACTAGCGTGTATACGAGAGAACCGTGCTTCTCTCGTATATGTGGTGTCGAGCTTATGGAGCGAATAAACCGTGCATCTCTTGTATATTATTATGTTCAGAAGAGAAGACGAAAAAGGAGACAGTGCCAAAACAGAAGGAGAGGCGGAGGAGGCGCGCGGGAGAAGAAGGATGAGCCCATCCGATCGATCGCCCAAATTTAGCACTCGATACATTAACTGAGGATTGAAAGTTTTAGAAGAAAAAAGCATGACGATTGTTTTACGGGTTGTCTGAACGCCACGCTAGTCTAGTCTCTGCCCATGCATGGTTTGTGTAGAGCAGGCAACGCGGTCCACCACTATGGCACGTATCGTGTTCAGAAGAAGCAAAATGATTTATGCACCCGGCATGCAACGGTCACGTTCTGACAGTTGGTGTGTGACAGCGTGGTTACGTGTTATGCTACATCGTCGTCCATCTCAGGCCCATGTCCATGTGTTCCACGTGATGACGAGATGCATCGATCAACAGGGAGGACGACGAGGTCGCGGTGCAGTCATATACGGCATGGTTAGTACCAAACATGGAAACAATGATTCACCACTGGTTCTGATGAAAGGATAGGGATTAATGTGGATAACTGCAAGGACAGAAATGCGGCGCCTATGCAAGTTCACGGTGCTGCGCCGTCCGAGGAACGTCACGTTGCTCGTCGCCGTGCATACGGCACCCTTGTCGGCAAGATCAGGTGGCGCCATGTGCTCGTTTGTTAGACTTCAGATTTTTTTCAAGGTACTACGTCGAAAATTTTGATTACATAACGAAATGAAACAGAGCATGTACATCCATCTTTCGGCTCATAAAAGCTAAATCTTGGAATCGATAGTGGGCCGATAATGATTTTTTTATATGCTGTTCAACTATTTGATTTTACTATTTCAATTGGTTACATATAAATATTGAAGCATTCTTCATATTATTATAACAAATAAAATGTTGATAGCATATGAAAGAAGAAAAAATTAAAAATCTTCACCAGCATAGTGATATAATTTTTTTGAGGAAACCCCTCCGGTGGCATTAACAACCATATGTCTAAAAAATTGTAAATCGAGCTACAGCTAAGACATGTGCATCCATGTTTGATTTCGGGACTTCATGACAAACTCTACTCTGTCAAAGTTCTGCATCTGGGCCTTGATCTCACGTATGATCTGACCATATTGGCTCATAACCTTGCCAAAAGCTTAGTGATATGTAATTATAATGAACAAAAAAGTTAGCCATCTTTTATGGGCTGGCCCTCCAATTTGGGTTTGCAGGCCTTCGTGGGCCATTAAGTGGGAAATGATCGTCATGTAGGAGGCCCGTTCCATTGGAGGCCTTCGATCTGTATCGTATTTCCAAACAGCTAGGACCTTTTCTTATCATTTTAAGAAAAAGGAAGACCTTTCTTATTCTAAGTAACAACAACCTACCAACAAAAGATGGTGATGCTAAGCCCGGCCTGCTTTATGTAATTAAAACAAATGGTAATTGTGATTTTACCCTTCAAAGTTAAAAAAATGATAATATCACAATTAGAGTTCATAGTGAAGGTAATAACATAATTGTCCCTTAAAAGGATTATCTACACGCTCCAGCCCATATTTAGACATTATATGCAGGCTCCAGCCAACATTCATGATTTTGAAGGATTATACCTCGAGATAAGTTTTGAACTGCCTGGACTTGACATACACTACACCACAACATACAATTAGCGACTCCAGTAAGTCGGTAAAGATAAACTATTAACGACCTACTATAAGCGGTGCTCGTCGCCGTGCATACGGCACCCTTGTCGGCAAGATCAGGTGGCGCCATGTGCTCGTTTGTTAGACTTCAGATTTTTTTCAAGGTACTACGTCGAAAATTTTGATTACATAACGAAATGAAACAGAGCATGTACATCCATCTTTCGGCTCATAAAAGCTAAATCTTGGAATCGATAGTGGGCCGATAATGATTTTTTTATATGCTGTTCAACTATTTGATTTTACTATTTCAATTGGTTACATATAAATATTGAAGCATTCTTCATATTATTATAACAAATAAAATGTTGATAGCATATGAAAGAAGAAAAAATTAAAAATCTTCACCAGCATAGTGATATAATTTTTTTGAGGAAACCCCTCCGGTGGCATTAACAACCATATGTCTAAAAAATTGTAAATCGAGCTACAGCTAAGACATGTGCATCCATGTTTGATTTCGGGACTTCATGACAAACTCTACTCTGTCAAAGTTCTGCATCTGGGCCTTGATCTCACGTATGATCTGACCATATTGGCTCATAACCTTGCCAAAAGCTTAGTGATATGTAATTATAATGAACAAAAAAGTTAGCCATCTTTTATGGGCTGGCCCTCCAATTTGGGTTTGCAGGCCTTCGTGGGCCATTAAGTGGGAAATGATCGTCATGTAGGAGGCCCGTTCCATTGGAGGCCTTCGATCTGTATCGTATTTCCAAACAGCTAGGACCTTTTCTTATCATTTTAAGAAAAAGGAAGACCTTTCTTATTCTAAGTAACAACAACCTACCAACAAAAGATGGTGATGCTAAGCCCGGCCTGCTTTATGTAATTAAAACAAATGGTAATTGTGATTTTACCCTTCAAAGTTAAAAAAATGATAATATCACAATTAGAGTTCATAGTGAAGGTAATAACATAATTGTCCCTTAAAAGGATTATCTACACGCTCCAGCCCATATTTAGACATTATATGCAGGCTCCAGCCAACATTCATGATTTTGAAGGATTATACCTCGAGATAAGTTTTGAACTGCCTGGACTTGACATACACTACACCACAACATACAATTAGCGACTCCAGTAAGTCGGTAAAGATAAACTATTAACGACCTACTATAAGTCGGTAAAAGTTAACGACGGATGTGAGTTGGTAAATGTATATATAGTGTCCAACTATGTGTCGGTAATTCATTGGAAGTAGCGACTGAAGGTGGGTCGCTAAAAAGTGATGCGTCGGGAAAAGTTTTACCGACGCCACTTACAACGACTCACCAGGAGGGTCGGTAAATGTCTTTAACGACTTATAGTAAGTCGGTAAAGGCCGTTTTAGCGACTCACCACCAGTTGCCGATTGTGTGCTGTGGTGTAGTGATATTTATAACTAGTGCAAATTTTCTGCAAACCCATAACTATTAGGCGTGAAAGATGTTGACTTTAGATATTTTGTTACACTTTTTGGAACATACCTTTTCTCTAAGTGTATGTTCGTTTTCTGTATATGTCTCTGAGGCTATACATTGCCTTCGATCTCCAGTCCATGAGTGCATGTTGGCAGACTGGATAACTAGCTAGTAGGATGTTTATATTCTGGTCCTTTCAAAGTGGAAGATGATATTGGTTGTTTAATTATTACAACCATTTTATTTTAAAATGGATGCTTCGAGGTACCTACTCTCTCCATGGAGGCTACATCCAGAGACTCAAACATTTCTACTCATATAATAAGCCATCAGATCAACTGATTGAACTCTTCCATTGTTTTTTATTTTCAGTAGTGACTGCATACGGGCTTGCTGAGAAGAAACATACACTCACTTTATATATTACAAACTAATATCACATGTGTGAATTCTTTAGGATATTTATCCACACTTTTATCTCTAATTTGAAGAGCAAGATAGAGAAAACATGATTCAACCTTTGAAATGGAGGAAAAGCATATGAATTTGGAGAATTCAAAACACACAGGAAAGTTTCTTGTGGATGCCTTTTGAACATAGGAATCTTTCCTACATAATCCTTAGAAATTCCTATGGAATGACTTCCTCTCCATAGTAGTTTTTTGAGGAAGATAAACATGAGCTCAAACCTCTTGGAAACTCTCTCGCTTGATATTCCTTTTTTTATTGCAATTTTGCATCCGAACACTCGCTTGGAAAGTTTCATGCGTTATCCATTCATGTAGGATAGCAAGTGACAGTCAGTTAAATTCATTCCTACATTTTCCTGCGTTTTGAGAATCTTGTGAATCCTGTAAGACAGAAGGGTGCTACAAGGATAATAGGAACGCAAATCCTCTACACTTATCTTGTGCATGCAATTCCTACAATCCAAGTGGATCTTAGTTTTATTCTCTCTTATGTTGGACACATACACATATGCTCCAACTCTTTGACCTAGTAGGCTGTAGGCATGTATTCTTTTACTCCCTCCGTCCCAAAATAGTTGTCACCAGACATCATGTTTGACCTTTCGTCTTATTCAAAAAAATTATTTAAATATAAAAACAAATATGTCATGATTAAAATATATTCAATGATAAACCAAATTATAAAAAAATAAATAAGATAAGCACAAAAAAATTGAATAAGACGAGCGGTCAAAAAAGTCAACAGTGACAACTATTTTGGGACAGAGGGAGTACTAGCATGTATATAGCGGCACGAAATTAACAAGTGACTAACTTGGCAGCGAAGATATGCCTTGAGCGTTCACATTTCAGAAGTTTCCAGCATGTTCAAAGCTCCACACGCTAAAGTAAGGTGAAATATATGCATAGAGAATTGACCAATCAATTGACTTGTCACCTCACCCGACAAAAATCTTGGACGGTTCTTTGCCTTCAATCCCCTTTCTCCTTGGGGTTGGACCCAGATTACGCGTATGGCCGTACGTGTCATGGCTATTATTAGTTCTTTCAAGATAATTCGAGATAGTTATCGTAGGTCCCGGCCGGCTTGATGCCCGCCGGCTTGATGACACTGACGTATTTTTTTTAATTTTGTTTTCTGAGGGAATGAACTGACGTAATTAGGCTTACGTCGAACTGACCACTCCATGTCTAGTTGTTTCTTGAGCCTTTAAATATCCCTCAACCTAATGAAAGTTGAGTATAGCCATTCAGTGCTTGCCATAGCAATAGAGGGCAACAGACGACGATGGATTCATCCTCCTTGATCGTGGAAGCTATGACTATCTTCACCACTATCCACTGCTTCATCCGTGAAAGACCCAACAACCAGCATATCCTTGTTCTCGATACCCTCCCCCAGGGGTTCGAAGCCGTACCATGGCGTCAAGTCTACAGGAAGCCAGAACAACAAAGCCTCCGTAAGTAGACTCCTTCGTCAGAACAAACTATATAGCATTCCCCAATTCTACTGGGGATTTTCTATGAAATCCAGCAAATTATATAGTTCCGCTCTTGTTCTGCCTGTAAGGGCACCAGTGGTGTGTACAAGTGTTTTCCTAGTTTGGGTTACACACAATCTGTACATCTTATGTATGGCTCTTGTTGCTCCAGGTCCGATGATGCACTGGGAGCCGAGCGAGCTGTCCTTTGGCGGCGGGGGCAACTTATGGTGTTTCACCGGACTTTGCCGCTGCGGTAGAAACATCATCCGGAAGACGGTCGACGGTCAGACCTGGGAGAGCAGGAACGGCCGGCAACGCAAAAACGCCTATCCTGGGATCCTGGTGGACAGACTTGTCCTCAGCAGCTACGGCCAACGGCGGTCAGCCTTCGACATGCTTGAGTTCACGTTGGACCAAACTAGGGTATTGTCTAGTACTAATTGTTTCTAATACAGATACATCATGCATCTTAATGTTTTTATTTGGTTTTTCTGCATTGGAAAATAGCCTAGTGTGGCTCTTTGCAAAATCCGTAGGATTCAGAATCAGCAAGTCATCGATATAACTCCAGGACCGTCTCAGCAGGATTCAAATAATGTCAACCCCTTCAATCCAGCCTGTCCAGGTCCATCGCCAATATCTCGGGAGGTACTGATTTGCCTTATGCCTTGCAAGTGTATGTATAATCAGGCGCACATGCACACCAACACCCTTGGGATATATCACACAACCTTTAAACTAATCCTGGTGGATCTGTCTCTGGCACATTCATTCATATATACGTAATTATCGTTACCTACAACTTCATGGAATGTAGAGAGAAGATGGAGTCAGTCAGAAAGTAATAACGGAGATGAAAATAGACTCTCCTGTCAACGCTCCTCCAGGTTTGTGTGCATACATATCTTTGTACACTAAGGTGGCATAATTAGTTCAGCAGAATACGATTTTTTTTAGATAAAGAGCAGAATACGATTTAATTAGATAGTTCTGTTAATGATTAGAATTAGCGAAGTTGCCTCTCTTCTTGTACTCAGAACGGATAGATCGATATGATGAGAGCCTAGGGCAATCGTGGTTGTGGTGGATTTCTTCTCATAGTTTGGTATTGAACTTTTTCTCATTTTCTTTTCAATTATTTGAGTCGGAGCTCTAGCGTTGCGATAAAGTAGAGTGAGCGCCAACCTTGAGTCCCTGAGCCGAGACTGAACCCTTGCAAACAAGGTGTGTACATGTGTACCTTGGCCAACAGACCCTCAGTTCTTTATATGGTCAATAAGATGTTTTAGCGCTCCGCCAATCTGCACGGTCGAGTATGATCTAGCTAGAAAAAAAAAAGAGAGTATGATCTAGCTAGAAAAACGCAAAGAAAACAGCATACTTATGTTTAGCTTACATCGATTCTAATTAATTACAAACCATGCAGGAGGAGGCGTTCCATGCGAGATGGATTATGTTACGTACCAGGTCCGTACACGTGACGTTTCTTTCATAAACTGACTCTCGAAAAATGATAACTATGATCTTTTTCGAAAAAAATGATAATAATAGTGTATATTAATGTAAGAAACTTTTTCCCCCTTGGATTATCGCCAGATGTAGCTCCAATCAGTAACATTTGTAACAACTATATTGGGTATTGATATTGAATGTTTCATATTATAGATTCCATATCGACATCAAATCTCAGGTAATTTTAACCAGCGTTTTCACTCATTGGAACTTACAAGATTATCTCTTTGTGCCATCATTGATTCAGGAAGCAGTTTCATTCTTGTATGGAATGATGCAACAATTCAAAATAGTATGCTGTTATAGTACTGAAGCACACAATATCACTTCATTAGTACAGGTCAGTTAGTAAATGAATCGACTATGTCCATCATGCATTTCGTCCTTCAAAATTCGTGGCAGAGCGCCATAAGCTCTGCCACGAATAACGAATGTCGGTTTCTGGCCATTACTGCTAGTTTTTGCATTCAAGCAATAATTGTTATACAAGGAATAAACACTGGAGAACAACTGATTTAACTTATCTCATTTATTGTCTCGCTAGCTTGCAGCAACAATCCTGAGCCACGAAGCCAAATATCGTCTGGAGATGAATTTGGAGCCGGAAAGCACCAGGCCAAATACCTCTAACAGCACCCAGCTAATTGGAGCAGCGAGCGATGCTGCTAACTGTTCTGCAATGGATCTCGGAGTGCATACGAACATGGAACAGCGTATGGACAATGACTTCAACGTTGACGATTGGGAGGTCATCTATTCGGTTGAAGCAGACCAAGCCTAGTTTTGATCCAGATATATATGGGCACGTGGCTGCTGCTTGTTATCGATGCGACTCTATCTAGTAGAGCCTTGTGAACCCCTCTTTTTTGCTGGACAATATTTACCTCTTATATATTATAATAACGCTAAAAGGTGTAACTCTCCTGTTACAGTACAACTCTCCCAGTTATCGCAACTTATGAAATTCTAATGTTTTTTTTAAAGTAAGACTGGAGTATAAAGTTACAACTTAAGATTACAAATACTAACCCAGCAGAAAAGCCAGACCTAGACTGTGCCATCCTATGTTTTCATGAATGATGACATTAATTAATGCACCTGTTGTGGTATAATTAGCCAGATCGAACTTATTCTGGTGTTGCATTACACAACAACATGTTCACTATTTTTACAACCATGGGTACATCAAGACACTTGATAGAAGTTGGCATGGAAATCAGTACTTACACTACAAGAAAAATATCTATTAGTCACCAAGGTAGTTGGTCACTATATGTGCATTGTTGATTACAATAGTTATTTTGTCACCAATAATTTTGGTCACATTTTGGTAGCTAAAAGCTTGTCACTATATATATAGTGACCAACAATTATATATTTTGGTCACTAAAACTTTATAGCAACCAACACAACCTTGATAACTATATATAATATTGGTCACTAAAACCGTATATCCACCAAATATCTCAAACTTGGTCACTAATGATTAACTTTTAGAGACCAACAAAGGAAAATTTTCCTTGGTCACTAAAACTTGGTGACTAAAATTATACTTTCTTGTAATGTCTCTATTTATCATAAGAGCAACCACAATGTGGTACTAAAGTGGTCAATAGAGAGTAAAATAATTAGTATTGAGTGTTTGATACATTGTGCAACTAGTCTATAAAGAGTCAATAGAAAAAGCTATTCATATGTTTATAGACTGGCTATAGTGAATAAAAAATATTATATCACTATCATCCCTCTCTTGCACTATTGATTGGTTTTAACTCAGACATTGTGAAACAGTCTATAACTATAGACTAGCTATTATGGACCCACTTATATGAACTGCTTTTGTTTCTAATATTGCGGTTGCCCTAACTTATATATTTGTTCTGTGCTCCTAAATCCATCAACTGTGTTATAACTTTTTTTTTACGAGGAAACTGTGTTATAACAAAAATGGCGTGGAGGTCAGGTATGGTCGAGACGCAGGGCTAGTGAGGTTAGGTCTAGGCGGAGTCCTAGGTTGGTTCAGTGTTTGGGTCCGAGTCTGGTTTGGTAGGTTTAGGGTTCTTCATTCCTCGATGGTTCGATCCTTTGTTCTCCCACTCCTGTTCACTGGTGTGCGTGTTGGATGCGGTGAAGATTATCTGTTCCTCCATAACTTCAAGCAAGGCGACGGTCGAAGTGCTTTCAGATCGAATTTTAGTTCGTGTTCAATCTGTTTTAAACATAGTTTCAAGATGGTGCCTGTTACGACTTTTTCAAAGTTTGTCCCCTTGGCTTTCGGTGGAGGTGTTGTTGATCGACATTGGATTCGGATGTTCCTGGCTGATTCATGGAGTGGTGGCGGAAGATTTTTCTGGTTCAAACCGAGAAAGAAGATGAATAGTGGCAAGGTCTGGTTTGTAGGTTCTTGTTTTTGCAAGGTCTTAGTTGTAATAGGAGATGTAATCTGTTTTAAATCTTAATATATTTCCTTTTTCGCAAAAAAAAATGAATTCACAACTAAACTCATTATCAACTCCTACTGCAAGCCAAGCAAGGACCGGACAGAGACTAATACTAGCACTCCTCATACTGTGTTCTCTTCCCCTCGTTTGCCAAACGCAACAAATGAGTTGTTCGGCCGGGGTGAAAGAAAAAAAAAACCGCTACGGAAGAGGAATTGACGAATTGTCCAGCCAGACAGCGCGTGGGTCCCACCTGGAAGACCACGGTCTTCTCCGCTTCTTTTGCGTTTGCCCCCTCCCGGGAATCCAGTTGGTTCGTAATCAACCCAGGCTCTGTCCCTCAGCTCCCCACCAAGTCTCCACCTCCACGCCCACACCCTGCTTCCATGTCTTGATCCCAAGGCCCCGAACCAGACCAACCCCGACCTCGCCGCCGTCGGCGGATTCACCCCGCAGAAGCTCTAGCGATCTCCTGCCCAGCCGCCATGCTCGCGTCGGCGAGGTGAGTGGATTTGGCCGCGGATTTCTTTAGTTGTGCCGGCGGGCGAGGTGTTCGGCTGATTGCCTGACTGAACGTGTTGTGTGTATGGTGGCAGGGGGTTATGGGCGCGGCACCGTCGGAAGATAGCCTCGGGCGATCCCCCCCCCAGCCGCCATGCTCGCGTCGGCGAGGTGAGTGGATTTGGCCGCGGATTTCTTTAGTTGTGCCGGCGGGCGAGGTGTTCGGCTGATTGCCTGACTGAACGTGTTGTGTGTATGGTGGCAGGGGGTTATGGGCGCGGCACCGTCGGAAGATCCTCGTCTCTCTGGGTGTCGCCGGCGTCGGCTACGCGGCCTACCGCCTCTACGACGCGCACCGGAGCCAGCTCGTGCGGGTCGAGAAGCTGCGCGCCACGGAGGAGAAGGCCGCAGACGAGCTCGTCAGGAACCAGTAAGATGCTCCCCCTCTTCCCACCAAGTGCGGATCACGTGGCCTACTTCCAATTGCATTGCTGGGTGCTGTGAGGCGGCGTGATTGTTCTGGTTTAGTGGTGGCTTCGCAAGAGGGGTTGGTTGGAAGGTGAATCCGGACCAGTGGGATGTTTCGGTCTGATTGTTTTGAGGGTTTATCCGAGTTGAACTGTTGGCTTGATTGGTGGGTGAAGTTTTGGCGTGCAGCTCAATAGGGATAAATAACCAAGATAAAAAAAAGTTGTTTTTTTCATGTTCTAATGTTTTACAGATTTTTAGGATTAATAATAGAACATGGAGAGAAATCTACTACATTTTACTCTTTGTTAGTTATGCCAGAAGTAGCACACATCTTACTCATGGATAGTGATCCATGTTTTTGAGGCGTTGCGACGTCCTGTGGCGACCCACCCCCGCCACAGCGCCTAGGTGACGAAACTAAAACCCTGTGGCGTCCCGTGGCGACCCACCCCCGCCACAACGCTTAGGCGACGCCTAAAAAACATGGGTAGTGATGGGCTAAAGTGGTTCACAATGTTAGTAACATGATAATGAGAAAATGTGTTGGAGAACAACCAATACCCATTTTGCTTGCTCTGACGCAGCAGCATTGGACACAGAATGTAATATAAAACTAGCCTAACTACTAAATGTAAAAGTTTCACATTAAGCAAGTGCCATATTTACTAAAGAATACACTTTCTGATCGTCTCTTAAGCTTCTGAATTGTATATGTGAGGTTGTGTGCTTAGTTGTTCCAGTTGCACCTCCGCAAGGGAGGGATCACTTAGAAGGTGAAGCTGGGGCTCCGGAGAGAGTTTGTCCGGTGCCTCTGTTGCGGTCGAATCAGTTATATCTGTCTTAGATTGTTGGCTGTGCCTCTCGCAATTGGTTATTGGGTGAAATTGTGGTCTGGAGTTTAGTATGAGGAGGAGAAAAGAAGATAAAAGTTGTTTTTCTTACAAGTTTATACGTTTTATCTCAAATCTTCTACGATAGAGCAGGAAGGACCATTCTTCTGTTAGCTTATTAGACCAGAAGTTGTGCGAAATTCAGGTCTTCGTTGTTAATAATATGCAGATGGAAGGGAGTGTTGGAGGAAGATCTACTCCCATTTTGTTCTGTTGTAGTAATATTGAGAGCAAATCATTATATAAAAGATGTCTATGGTGCACACGCACTCTCTCTGTTTGCTGATATATTGAACTGATTGAACTGCAAATAATTCAACCAACATCATATTTTAGCAAACGGAGTGAGTATATAACAACTAAATGTTTCACATTATGCAAGTGTCATTTTAGTTAAGGACTTACCTTTCTGATTGTTTTTTGTATGCTTTTATTTTTCCTTTTTCTCTTTGTTAGGTTGCAAATGCACTTTGAAAATGTGCAAAAGATTTCTGACACGACGACGCTGCCATTTGCCATGCATTATCTCCGTTCGAGGATCATGGAGGAACTGGATATTTCACACTTGACTGATAAGCTGCTGCAAGGGAAGGGGGAATCCAATGCGCTGACACCAAAGGAGAAGTTAGAGACTTGGGAGAAGATTAAAGTTTTGAGTATGATAATCTTTATCTTATCTATTGTATGATTTGTTGATTTTTTTTCTTCCTAATATAGTATATCTAAGTTTATAAGAATGTAACTGGTTTTACACCTTTCTATATTCTTAGGCTTCACAAGGACAGTTTCCTCAATGTGGGCCATGACATTGCTTAGCTTATATGTCAGAGTTCAGGTTACCATATTAGGCAGGCATCTCTACTTAGATTTTGCCTGTGATACGGATGGTGCACAATTACAGGTATATGCTCCTGGTTCCACTTACAATTGAAATTATGATAAAATAATTAATTAAATTAAGTATAAACTGCTTGCTGCCTACCCCAACTTGCTTGGGAAAAAAGGCTTGGTTGTTGTTGTTGAAGTATAAACTGCTTGCTGATGTGAAAGCATCTCACTTTGTTTTTAGGCGGAGTCTGATTCTTTTAGCAAAAGTGGACATAAGGATTTCCTTGCAACTGCTGATTACCTTGCCACTTATGGTATCAATGCATTGATAGCGCAGATGCAACATGCTGCAACAGAAATATTGAAAGGGTAAATATTTCTTCTCTAGTCCTTACAATAATTTTATTACCAGCATATTTGGTCCTTGATCACTGTGGGAAATCTGGATATGGTCATGACTGCTATGGCTATGGTTGGTTCCTGACTTGAAAATGGTTCCTGGATGTATATGATAAACTTTGTGTTTTCTTTTAGCGACACTGATGTGGAAAAAAAATGCAGGAAGCAACTAAAAGATCCTATGAGCATGGACCAAGTATTGGAAACAATGCTACAAATATTGGACTTTGAACGAGTCTTTGTGAAGATAACTCATGGATTAATTACCTTGTACCTGAGAATGCCAATCTTTATGCACAATTGATGGCTGTGTCCAGTAGTGGCTTTGATGATACTTCACTTTTAAAGGATGTCAGAAAGCTTGACCAACTGATGTCTGAGACACGCATAGTATTGGCAAGGTACTGTGGCATTATGCATTGAATTATAACAGCAAGTCCAAATCTACAAACATTTCGTGTGACAGTCTTTGATGTTTTTTAAACTTGATCAATTGATTTGATTGATTAAATATTTTTATCAAACTACCTTATTTTGTACTAAATTGCATAGTCAATCCCTTCACTTTGTAGCCTATATGCACCTTGTTTATTTATCTTTTTTCTTTCTTTATTTCTATGTGAGGGATTCAAAACTGAAACGGGTCAAGTAAACGATTCATCACGTTGCTACAGTAGTTTTTCATTTGTCGATGGCATATACCATTATTCTGAATTCCTATGGGATAGTAGCAGTGCTCTGCATCTACATGTTGAGGTTTGGTGTCATTACTCTTCTGTTCTGGGAATGTAATAGATCTGAAGAATATCATATCACTATAGCGTATATTCATATATGGCTTACGATAGTCTTAACTTCTTATACAACAAAATTTCGCTGATACAATTAAGAGTCCAGAGTTTAGGATTTAGTGTATTAATACGACAAACTTTCATTGATACAGTTAATGGCCAGTTACTCCCTTGCAACATGGGAAAGATGATATTTTTGTTGCAAGGATATTGTGCCAGTATGGAACCCTTAATGTCCAATATTTCGGTACAATGGCATGTTTATTTTTTTTACTCTTGCAGTTTCTTTTATATATATATATATATTGTTATTGTAAACTCCATGGGTCATAACTATATTGGAATTATGTTATTGCAGTGATGATTTCAAAAATATCATGGATAGGTCACTGAGGAAGATAGCAAATATTGTGGTAGAGGACCTGGCTGCACAGATTGGAACTCCTATTCCTCCATCGGGGTTGCCCTTAGCGAAGCTCTTGGCCAGAGTAGCTCAACTGAGTTTGCCTTTGCTTGAGGAGCCAAACAAGAACAAGCACATTCGGATCATCCGAAATATGCCTGATGTGGAACTCTTCTACACATTCCTCTATGCGAACATGCCTCCAGAAACATAGTTTCTACATTCATGTGAAAAGAATACTACCTCCATCCCTAAATATAAGGTTTCTAGCATCCCGAGACAAAAATAGTCATGAAGTTAAAAGACGACTAAACCCTCATTTTACGTCAATTCATCCACCCCCTAACCTTCCCACCAACCCCGAAGTTTGTCCCATTCTTGGAGTGCCTTATATTTGGGGACAAGTTTTGAACTCTAAAACGCCTTATATTAAGGGACGGAGGGAGTAGTTCCATCTGAATTTTGGGCTCCAACCTTCAAAAGGTCTGGGGGTAATGGAATTTCAATCTGGGAACCAACAAAACTACAGTGACAGGATGCTTTTTTTGTGTGATGTACATGTTAAGATATTCCTTTGTTGCTAAAAGGATCTGAGTGCGGTTATTTTCATTTGTAGTCTATTTCTTCACTTGACGCTCCAGTTGTGCACGTCTAGTTAGAATTCCCTGGTCTGTCCATACTATCCTGCTGTTATTATTGATAGCTTACACATTGGCACTTGTTCGACATGTTTCACCGACCAAATGTTTTATGTAAGAGGTGATACTGCTATATGCATTCCTTTGTTGAGTAGTAATATTCTTCATGTCTGTATTTCCCTATACAAGCTTGCTTGCACAAATGTGCTTTCGAAGGAATTGAATTACAAGAACGTTTGTGGTAAAAAATTATCAGAAGCAGAGTGTTGCTTTAATATTTTCATCCTATTAGTATGCATGAATGCAACAGCCTGTGACCCTTGTTCAGATAGCATGTACTAGGACACAAAATGGTGCCTCTTTCGATGGGAAACAGACAGCCAATACACGGGCAAATGTACAATAGTATCCTTTTTCCTGTTTTTGCACAGAAATTGACACTGCAGTTATCAATGAGGGAACATAACCATATTCTCTTCGTCTACGAATGCAACACAACATCAAACACTGTCAGCACCAATCTAAATCGTATGGCTAATTGGCTAGTTAAAGTTCCGGAGCGTATCTCCCATTTGAGAAAACCGAGCAATCCAAGCCAGAAACAATACGGAACCAGTGTCCAAAGAACAACAATGATCAAGAACTACTTTTGTCAGCGATAGTAGGGACCTCCGTACCAGTAGTATGTTACAAGTTAAAAGGGATTGCAATTGCAATAATTTGTTCAGTAAACAACAGAAAAAGTTCCTTGAACAGAAATGTAACTTCCATCTGTATTTCTTGTATCTGATTTGTTGCAAGATTAGATGCACATAAGAGCAAGTTCAAGATTACGAATAAATCTGCAATTCTAAAGCTACAAGTAATTTAAGCATTGGATTGCTTAGCAGATGAAACTAAGCTTTGTTTCTCCTCATCGAACTCTTTGGTATCAATGTCATCCTTAGGTTGCTCAGATACCGGCCCACGCCTTGCTGCAGTATTTCCTTTTGTTGTAACAGATTGCTGATAGAGTATTCCACCGACAATAGTGAAGAGCAAGCAAACTGAACCAAACGCGGATGCATGCTTATCCCAGATCATCACATTGATAGCCACAGTGAGGAACTTATTCACAACCCCGGTCACTGTAAATGCTGTGGCAGACACTGCTTTCCTTGCTGCAAAACCGAAGAAACTGATGAGCAACCCGAACACACATGACAATGCCACTGCTACAAAGGCATCCATTTGGAACCATCCTTCGCCCCCTTGATTCAACTGCCGCAAACGCTGATTTATACTCTCCTGTAACAAACCAGAAGATGGGGGCCAGCATCAACGAAAGAAGGTTATTGTAGAGCACAAAACCCCAAGTGTTCAGCCCTAAGTTTGTAACAATGTGCTTGATGTACACCATCTCAGTTGTTATGGTCACCAGATAAGCAAGCGCCCACGAGTATGCTGTGAGGCTGAATGCTGAATCTGTCATCACATAGCCAACTGCTCCTCCCAATATGACCACAAGGGATAAGAATGTTGACTTTGAAGGACATGGTTGTTTTCTGAAAGTTGTGTCAGCTATAGCAACCAAAAGTGGGGTCAACGACCTGAAAACTATAAATGTATCGACATTGGCATGGACGAGGAGATTTGTGTTAGTGAATATGGCAAGGTAGAACACAAGGGCTGCAGGTGCAAATTTCTTTGCCGTCTCCAAGTTGAACGAGTCGTGGGATAGAAGA
>LAPY01000981.1:93550-105910 GCA_000970635.1 Eragrostis tef | reverse complement strand
TTTATTTGTTCTATCTATCTATATATATATATATATATATATATATATCTAAGTGTAGCGAGAAGTATCTTTGGAACCTCTAATTGAATACCTGCTTTACCTGATCGATGTGATCGTTTACGCTTTTGACAGAGGAGGGCTCCCCACACTCGCCGGTTGGATGCAAGGGGGCCTAGCTATGCTTACAAGCTGCGAAGAGCTCAGAGGCAACAGGCTGTGAACAAAACAATATTTATCAGGGATATTGACTATACCGTAAGTTGGGTAGCAAAACTAGTTTTTTTGTCTCCTGTTGGATATAATATAATAAAGTGTGAGTTACATTTCCATTAAAAAAATAAGCGAGTCTCTTATTTGTTCATTTCAGGTCACTAAGGAGATTCTGGTTATTCTGTTCGGGCATTGTGGGACTGTATGTTTTTCTCTCCCATATGCATCATATTATGTTTATATTCCTTTTTCTATTGAAGATTGGTTTTTAGTTAATCAAATATTTTTGTTCGGTTCTTTTTTATTTATTTAGTATTAAAATTATCCAGAACTATTAGTGGAACACATGGGCATCATAGGAGAAAGATAAGATTAACTTTTTTTTGAGAGAGAAAGATAACATTAACTTAACTTGATAGATCCTAAGGGGGAGCAACCAAACATATCATGAAACGGTGAGCAAATTTCAATTTTAGTATCATTGCTTTATTTGAAGCGCAGCATAAAAACATATAATTATATTTTGGAGGTGATATTTTATGGATGGCACATATTACATAACTTGCACGCTGAGAAATAGGACCTTTTCCAGTTTATATGGTCCATGCTAAAATATCAGAATGCGCCCATATGGAAAGTTGTTACAGACACTATTTGTGTGTAGGAGCTGTGCCAGAGACTAGGAATATTGTGCTAGCATCTGCATGAAAAATGGTTTAATGATGTTTGTTTATATGGTCTCATTTATTTTAAAAAATACTCCTTTCTACATTTTTCAGATCTGACTAAGACTTTTCTGACAATTATAGATTACCTGGTCATTATGCAAAATTAATTGTTTCAAATTATATGCATCCATTCTGAATTGTTCAGATTATACATATTTCGTATATGTTGCATTAGTGTTTCCACTATACCTTTTATAAAAATAGTATATGCCAACCAGTTAAGCCATTGTGCTGGCATCATGACTCAACGGTATGTTGTTACTCTAGCATACCTACTACCACTTCCTTCATGCAATTCTAACCCTTAGTCACTTTGTGTGTCGAGAAAGTTAGTCAGTTATTCACTTTTGCCCCCAAGGGAACAAAATATATAGAAAACAAATTTCGTGAGTCAGTTCCCCTATACATCTATTGTAACAGGTGGTGGATTGCCGCAGTTGTGGAAACCCAACTTCTGAGCTTAGGTCTGCATTCATAGAGTTTGAAGATGAGAGTATGTTGCCTAAAAATGACTCAAATGTTTGATTATGCACAACGATAGAAATGAAAATTATACTTTTGTTAATTTGCTAACGTGAAAATTTTCAGGCGAAGCATATGCATCATTATCTTTTGACGGGGCCATTATTGGGGTATGCCCATTGAAAGTTTCTCTATCTCGAAGTGCAATCATTCCAGTCAACCATATGTTCCTCCCTCGGGTTAGCATAAAACTAAACCTTGTCAAATGTATTTCCCATATATAAGATGCAGCACTGCCTACTTTAATGATAACATTTAATCCTTGTGTGCAGTCTGAAGCTGAAAGGAAAAGATCCTTAAGGACAATATACTGCAGCAACATCAGCAAAGCTGTATGTAGTACCTTAATTTTAACTACATTTTCTAAGATTTCTTTAACAAGCGGTCTTTTCTTTCTCGGGTTGATATGTTTTCTTGTTAATTTTTCAGGTCAACGAATGGGATCTCAGAGCTCTTTTCGAGGGTTACTTTGGCGAGGTCAGAATAAAATCATCCAGAAAATCATTGCTCTTGTTAATTTTTCTGAAATTTTTGTGGCTTTGCTTTGTATAACTATATACTCATCTTTGTTCATATTTTTCATGTGTCTTTCTTAATGCATTTCAGATTTCTTGCATTAAACTTCTGGATAATCACAAGCATGCAACAAATATAGCTTTCATTGAGTTTTCAGAGGTAATTAAAGATATCACGGTTCATCCCAATTTAGCTACTTTTCAAATATATGTTGAACTCACTCAAATTATTAGATGACAAGAACAACTTTTAATCACGCAAGCACTTCAGTTAATATTTCCCTATACTATGTTTATGGCATATCATCTTTTTGCCAGGTTCCTCACGTTGTCATATGTTATGTGTGCACACTGCATAGGCATATGAAAATACTTTATATCTAATTATGATACTAAATAATTATGCGAGAGCTATTTGCTAGCTTGACACCACCTGTGAAATTTCAAAGAACATAGTTTAGCTGCATTGTGTGCCCATTAGCTGCATTGTGTTTCTTCAAAAATGTACCTAACAATTTCATTTATAATTCTATATTTTTACTGCAGGTTCATTGTGCTGTGGCTGCCCTACAGTCTAGTTGCATATATGCTGGAGGCTTGCACATCAGGTACACTCCTTACTCCTCATTAATCACCAGCTCCCTAGAACTCCATCTATTTTCTTTTCTGAACATATGTTTGGAGATCAAAATTATGTTATATTATTACCAAATATTATAGATTTTGATGTGAACAAATGATACAATTGAACTTTTACTAAAAGTATTTCTTATGATCATGGTTTGTTTGTTGTCATGTGCTTGAAATAACAAACATCCGGAACCTAAATGTTAGAAACATATGAAAATTGCATGGCATAATTATAAAACTTGGTCACTCTTAAGAAAATTGAGAAATACTATGTTATACTCATTGATTTGCAGGGTGAGCCTGTCCAAGACTCCCATAAGGTCCTAGAGCCTTCGCAGCTCGCCTGGTCTACTGAAGCAATTTTTTCGTGTCATACCAGCGATCAGATCATCACAAAATAATGCAACTTGATGGTCCGATGATGCTATTGAGTCTTGCTTGTTAAGACATTTCAAATATTTCAGATGCTGTGACACATACTGGTGTGTGTAAATGTATGTACTATGTGTGTGGTCTACCCATATGTCATTGCTTTTATCCGAACATGATTGTGTTATTCTCTTTTCAAACACTTTATATATTACCTAAAAATTCTATGATTATTATACACACTAATATTTCACCATTTATATGTAGTCACCATTCATTTTTCCTGCACAACTCTTCAAGTAGAACTTCTCCTTAGAAACTGTTAAAACCACTATATATCTATGCATAGTTTTCAAATTTTGGCATGAATGACTTAAAAAACATTATGTTCTAAAAAAGAATTTAAAACATTATTTATTTACACTCATGGGTGAAAAAACCACTATATACCCATGTTTTTCATAAAGCCTCAAAATACACACGAATCATTTATACCATGTAATATATTTGCGGTGTGTTTTGGGACACGGGGATCAATCTACACTACCGGAAAGATGGATTTATTCGTGTGGCAAATACACAAGGAAGGGGGGAGCAGTAAACACATCCCTAGAGCATGCCGGGGTGCTGCGTCGACCATCACTCCGTGGGCTCACCGAGGCGACCAGCTTCTCTTGCGGTGCTGGTAGGTGACAACCGTTCAGCTCCTCTTGCGGTGCTGGTAGCTGACAACCGTTTCGATCCCCCAGCATGGACAGACGGCAGACACAATAGTCACCGCATTTGGATTTCAAATGCGCTAGAGGGGAAATGCGATGCGGTTCGTCGGCGTTTGCACATTGGGTTTGCAGCTATGCACAATTTGTTCCACATAAAGGTTGTCTTGGAAGTATTTCAGTCGATCCGTTACTAGTTATATTGGAATGGATTAATGATGCTATGTACTATAGTGTGCATCAACATATGCACTGGGTAATATATGTTGCATTCTCAATTTCAAAAGGAACCATTCTGAAAACCAAAGGAAAGAAAATGCATTTTGCCTCGTCTGAAGTCAAATTTCTGCTGGACGTTTATTACCATTTCCTCTATGGGCAGCGACTTGTTAATTACATCTCATGATGCAGCGTGAATTCACCAATAAAACAAACGCCCTAAACCAGGCGTTCTTTGCACATCATCAAAACTTGCATGCATCACGTGAGGCCATGCCGCGTATCAATTGCCGGAGCCTCAGCTGCAGGAGGGGCTCTGGGCGAAGCTGCTGACCGAGACCGGCAGGCGGGACTTCTGGGCGGTGATAGAGATGGCAATGGGTTGGGTTTGAAGCGGGTTATATAGAAACCCGTCCATTATAAAACCCGTCCATTATAGAAACCCGTCCATTATAAAACCTGTACCACCAAGCTAAACCCGTACTTACCCGTCGGGGACCCGAAACCCAAACAGTCCCTATTGGGTTTGGCTATGTTTAACAAAAAATGCCTCAATCAATACATCTTCGTAATTATATTGAGATTTCAAAAAAAAGTACTGAGCAAATAAACATACCTGAGCTATTAATATAGCAACATGAAAACGAAAAAGGTTCCAACAGCGCTAAATAAAACTATGCATGTCAAATCCTAATGTCAAAACATCCCATTGTGAATTGAAAGCAACCAATAATGCATCTTCGAAAGTAGATTCATCATAGATAAACCTGTATTGGCAAATAGGCTCATGAGTATTTCAAGGGGTTGCAATGTTTTGAGGCCCCAATGGGTACCCATGGGTAGAATCTAAAACCCACCCGATCCGTAACTTTACGGGACCCATACCCACAGACCCACGAGTGAAAATCTCTGCCCGTACCCGCACCCAACGGGTTAAAAACCCGCAGGCCCCGGAGCCACGGGTCAAATTGCCATCCCTAGGCGGTGAGCATGAGCTGGTTGCCGGCACGGTCTATTTGGCTGATCGCGATCCATGCATACCTGACATTCACGCCCATGCCATACAGATCGTGGATGGAGCCCGGATGGATGGTCCGCCAAATTTCCTGGGGAACTCTATCTTGGTCTGCTGGCCGCCGATGGAGACGAAGAAGTCTCAGTCATTTGGGAGGGTCGCCTCAAACGAGCCGTACGTCTGCCTTGAGATCGAACGACTGCACGCCCTTGGGGAAGAGGCCCTGTGGGGCAAGTTGTTCTTCACCAGGGCGTCGTACGCTGTAGCTGACGACACATCCACCGCATTGAGGACGATGGAAGCCACCACGACGGCAACAACGAGAAGCTGCTGCTTCGCCATGGCTGCTGCTGTTATATCGATCTCGGATGGGATTGTCTGGGTCTTCGAAGGCCATGGCCTCGAGCGTATATATCCTAACATAATCGGAGTTTAATGGCATTTCATTCCGCATAAATAACATTATTCCACGCAAAATTAACGTTCATCGTTCAAGGAAAATATTAAACCAGAATCAATTACCTTTATTACGTTGCCCAAATATATCAAATAGTATTCCATTACTACATCAAAACGGAATCATGCACGCAAATCAAGCAATATTTAATTTTCTGAAACTTATTTGGATCTGCCTTAACTTTTCTGATGTCATGAATACTTTTCTTCCAACTTAGTATAGTATTATTCACGAACAAAATATTTGAGACTTATTATATTAACTAACAATTAGGAAATTTATGACCCATGTTTTTCTAATATATATATATAATAATCTGAAAATTAAAAATTTCTTTTCATTTGTTGTGGATACCATAATGTTTGGCTTGCAACTTATATCATCCAAAATGCATGCATGATAATGTTGACGTTTTTTTTATTACACAGTACAACTCAAACACTCACAACGCACGCACACTCACCCCTGTGAACACACATACGCAAATTGTAAGATCACCAATTCACCTAGAAACAATCAAGCACAGAAATAAATTACGTCTAATTATTACCGTGTCCAAATCAAATGGCATTCCAATCAATAAAATTATACTCCCTCTGTCCAGCAATATAGTGTCCATTGAGTTTTGTCCTAAGTCAATCCCGAAGTCAATTTTTTTAACTTTGACCAACAATATATAAAAATATATATTGTTTCAAACTAAAAGAGTTACATGTTATGATAGTTCATCTCACGTTGAATCTAATAACATCATTTTTGTGTTGTCAATATTTATGATTTTTTCATAATTGATGGTCAAAATTTGAAAAGTTTGACTTAGGACAAAACTCAATGGACACTATATGTTTGGACGGAGGGAGTACTTGCCAAGGAGACACCACGTTCACTCTCAAAGATTAGAAAATACCATTAGAGAAAGAAGAAAGAAAGAAAAAAAGCCCACCTCAGCCATTATGGACAAAATAGCCCCTCCACATGTTTTTAAAAGAGAAATACGCTGCTATCTTTCGTTAAAATAAGAGTAAAATGCACCAGAGGTTTCTTTTGTGTTTTATAGCTACTGTCTCAGTGTAGTGTGTTAAACTGCATCTCATATTTGATCCCCATATGAGATGAGGGTGATGTATGTAGACCTTTATGCTCTCTCTAATACAAAAAATCACAGCTCACCTGCGTTTTCAAAAATGCATTGAAAGTCTACGAACTTGTTATTCATTATGTCACTTTTAACTTTATTTAGAAAATTCACTCTCACTAGGAGTCGAACCTAGAACTTATTTTTCAGAGTTCTCGAGTTAGTTTGGCGTAACTTATTTTTCAGATTCTTCACACGATGCGGCCAACACTAGAATTCTACGGCAGCTTCAAATCTCGCTGCACAGGCAGCTACCGGTCCTTATTAAGGGAAACAATAGAAGGGGAAAAAAAAATAGGCGGCTTCTAGTTCGCCCTCGCGGCCGGTTGCAGAGGCTGGGTCACCCGTCAAATGCCGCGGGGAGCACCAAAAAATGTGTGAATATCACAGATATCGTAATCGTGCTCTCTGGCATTGCTACCAGTGGCAACCACACCATGCACTCGATCGAGAAGTCGTCTTCGTGAAAGGCGTAATTGCCATCGCAATCAAATCTTTGGGGCCGTTTTGTACCCTGGCATGCATCAGGCAACATCGAAAGGTTCGGCTCGTATGTCCATCAGTGTTCCATCCGGCGAAGGGATCCACATCGAACCATGGCGTGTAGTTAAGTGCATTGTGTAATTTTTTTTCGACAAAAACAATAGTGGCTTGGGCTGTAGCTGGGAACCTACCTATGCCTAAGGTTTCAAGTCCGTTAGTCAATGTCGTGTTATGTGAAATATATACCATATAAATCATTTGGTTAAGCAATACCCACCAAAAATATTCAGGGTTACGTGACTTCAAGCCCGCAAGCTTTTCTGCCATCGTTCTTTAGCCTGTAAACTCACCAAATATAGTTTCAGCGGAGAGTAGAAGTGTGGAACTGTAGGTGAAAAAAGGTAGTACGAAACTAGGTTGGGCATACACACTCCAGGTATAGGATAACGATCTGTTCTCCACGGAACCAGTCATACGACTGAAACACTTGACATGTATACAGGGTCCATCATTGCCCCACTAGCGTAATGTACAGACTCGGATACACACCACAAGAGGATAAATTTCCACAGTTTCACTCCAATTTCTACGTTGAACCACTAGTAGTCCATCGAGTTCTCCTCCAGTGAGTGAATGTTTATTACCAAAGAAGCAGTTGTGTGGAGAAAAGCTCAATCACCGTTTGCGTATACACGTGTCCACTCTTTGGCTGCGCCAATCGAAAATGTCATTCATTGTAGTAGAACTCAGCTATATTCTACAGCTAAAATATGGCAAGAGTGATCATTCCCTAACCTGTTTCCACAGCTTCTGTTTCGTTTGCCTTCCAGTGCTTGGCCACATTGTCAGCAAGTGGATCATCAGGGTTTGGAGCACTGAGGAGTGCTTGAATGCTGAAGACCACAAGTGCAAAGAAAATGAGCAGGGCTTGTAATGCTGATTCTCATTTCAGGTCTTTTCAGGTCAACTTATTTCTTCCTCTGATTTGTTTCACCAAAAAAAAAGTTTCAAATAAATGATAGAATTCAGTGACGCAGGTATTTGTCTATTGTGTAGTTCTATGTTGTGTTAGTGATCCACTTAAAAAGAAGAGTGAAGTGCACAGCCGTACCATTCATAATCTATTGATATACTGCCTGGTGCAAATGTTCTTTTTAGAGTGAAGTGCACAGCCGGTCCCTAAACTTGTCTGGTTGTGTCACTTAGGTCCCTCTACTTAGAAAATATCGATTTGACATTCTTAAACTTGTTCTACTGTGTCACTTAGGTCCCTCTGCTTAAATTGACATCTCTAAACTTGTTCGTATGTGTCATTTAGGTCCAACTAGCCTCAAACCAACCCGATATGACACAAGCTTGTTGCATGCGATTGTACTGGTACCAGAGATTAAAGGTGGTTCTTTAATTGATATTTTCTTAATATTTTTAACATTTTTTTCATGTTCTTCATAAAATAAAATTTTGCATATGCTTTTTGAGCGATGTAAATATTAGGCATCATATTTTAGATTTGACATATATTTGTCTTTATTTAGTAGTTGCAATTTAGATTTCACATGCATCTTGAGACACATGGCAATGGGCAACATTACTTTTATTTCTTTTCAAAGTGCAATAAGTTCATATTAAGCGCTCAACTCTTGTCAGGTTCTAAAAATCAACCATCAATTACTATATCGGGTAATTTACACCTGCCAAGAGAATATATTACCAACATTAAAAGTATATGTTAAATACTAATTCTGCTCATGTCGGATCGGTTTGAGTCTAGTTGGACCTAAATGACACATACGAACAAGTTTAGAGATGTCAATTTAAGCAGAGGGACCTAAGTGACACAGTAGAACAAGTTTAAGAATGTCAAATCGATATTTTCTAAGTAGAGGGACCTAAGTGACACAACCAGACAAGTTTAGGGACCGGCTGTGCACTTCACTCTAAAAAGAACATTTGCACCAGGCAGTATATCAATAGATTATGAATGGTACAAGCATGTAGCAGACGATTGATCATGGGCTGATAGCTACCAAGATCAGTTTTGCCATTATTGTAATGTTGGCTGTGGCAAATAGCTAAATAATATGCAGCGATTGCAGAAGGTACAACGTCCACTATAATCCAAAATCGGTGGCATCCACTTTATGGCGATCTGACACTTTATTATTTTCTCAAGGATCATATTATAGTTCATTTATGCGTCTTAATTAATCAGCCAACTTCTTGATGGCCAATGTGCCCAACAACCTGTGTGTAGTGTCACTATGCATCGTTTTATAATAAATAGAGCTTAATGAACTATAAAAGGCCAAATACACTAGACTTATATAAATACTGAAGCAGAAGCACTCACCTCAAAAGAACCGTTCGGATCTGAAGGGCAGGACTCCACTTGTCCTTCAAAATATCAAGGCATATCCTACCAAGCTGTATTAGTGTAAGTATAAGCAATGCAGCATCTCCTACACGCCATCAGAGAGAAGCAAAACATAACAAACTTACCTTGTCAATGTTGGGGTGATAAATCTTTGTGAGGAAGCGTACCTGTTTTCAGCAATCAAATCAGAGCTTACAAACCATATCGAAAAATTCTTACAGATCTTAAACAAAACTAACCAAGAGAGGCTGAAATTATAAAATGACAATAGAGGAAAAACCCAAGTCCATTGAACAAATAGAGCAGCGACAAGAATTTCCTGAACTCACTAATAGTCACAATAATATTTTAGCTTATATGACAGCCATCACTGAAAGCATCATAAAACGAATTCTATCAATTGTGTTTGGAGCTCAAATCTAAATCTCACTGAGAAGCAATATGGTACCCTTCTGACTTGATGCATAACTTACATGAAGCTTTGACAAACATCAGAATAACTCAATACTAGGCCAGAGCATGACAAAAAAGAAACACCTTTGGTGGAGCCATCGGATATTCTTCGGGCAAGAATAATTCAAGCTTGAACACTCCCCCTGACCAATAGACCAATCAAACGTATCAGAGACCTGAATGGAAAGCCCAGACAAAAATAGCACGTTGGTGCATAATTATGTATTCTATGAAGCCAGAACAAGGATGTATTGGTGGAAGCAGACAGAACGTGTCAACTGTCGCTCTAGATATAATAAAGCACTTTGGAAATTTCTGCTGTAAATTTAATAGAGAAAGACAGGGCAATGAAGATGATTTGAATAATACAAAAAAACAGAGGATGAATGGATGATTTGTCTGCTAGCCTATTTCAGGACTCATAGGTAGGAAGTAATGCTAATATTGTAATTATACTCCATGCAAAATGATTGTCTTTCAGAGAAATTAAGAGTAAACACCATCCATCCCACGCTCCACATTTACAGTTGAACCATGAAATCTTATGTCAACTTGTTCAACTTATTGAAACAGTTGCCTCTTATCCACAAAAATCTCCTTCATTCAGCCCAAGCCACCTATTTATAGCTTTGCACTTTCTAGCCCATGCAACACGCCACAGCTGTCTCCTTCAACAAATTGCACTCTATCTTCATTGCTGGCTCTGGCTTTGCACTGGGCTGCACTCTGTGGCATAAATGCCACTGCCAACAAGGATGATATTCGGTGATGTGTTCATTTTGCAAGCATCATGTGGCCCCAATTCCTAACCTTCTGCCAGCAAAGATCGTGGCACGGACTGGTGATGGAGGGAAGCACCACCTGTCTCCTATGTGGGGCAGGGGCATGTAGGCCAAGAAGCAACCTAGCTAATGAATAAGCCTGCCCGAAAGAAAAGCACAGCTTAAAACAGGACAAGATTATTGTCCAAACAAAAAGGTGGTCATTGGGAAAGGCATGTGAGGGTTCATAGGCTTCGAAGGAGTATGCGATGAACAAGTGTGTTGGTTTGATGGTTCTGTTTGGCCATGTAGGAGTAAAATTGAGATCAGATGAGCATTGGAGGGACATAATAGAATTTCCAAAATAATTTTTTGTTCCTCAAAATACATAGATGAATAAGTCCTAGCAGAAGTGCAAAGAACTGTAGAAGTCTTGATAAAGCAAAATTTCAGATATTAAACTGATGCGATGAGATCGAGTGGGGTTTGACTAAATTTGATGCTTTTGAGTGGTAATATGGTACAAACTAAGTCATAAAAAACCGTCAATTCCATCAACCCTTTTCAAAGCCAATGAGAGGATTGGCCGTAACGACATACAGATACTTGACGTGTAATTAAATTAAAATACAGAACAGAAGAACAAGGGTAAGGATCCGTCACCTTCATATGGCGACTGTGACGGGCCAAGGATCATGACATTGAAGTATCGCATGTTCTCCTCGGACGGTGAGGCGCTGATTCCCGGAGCTGCAGAAACAGCAGAAAAGCCAAAACAGGATCAACACAACATCCAGGAAATCGCCATATTAGTCAGGAAGAACTAACAAGAACAGTAAAGGGGACCAATCTTTCCACGCATAGGCAGTAGATATAACGAATTAGATGTTCTGTATCAGTTCTAAAGTAAGAGGAACACATAAATTAGAGGCCTTTTGCCGCTAATCAGAGCGTACTACAATTGAACCCAATAAAGATAAACCTAAAGAGATACATGTCATCAGTAGAAGCAACTCACCGGGCTCGCTGAGCAGCCGCTGCGTCTCCTGCCGAAAGCAAACAACCAAAAATCACCAAATTTGTGGGGAAAAAAAAGAAAAGTAAGTGGAAAGAAGCCGAAATTCAGGGCGTCAAGAGGGCAATTCACCTTGATGATGCGGCGGGGAAGGTTGCTGTCGGCCATGGGGGAGAGGGGAGGGTGTTCAGGCTAGGGTTTGGCGGTCGTTGGGATCGCGGCGGAGCAGGGGAGAGGTTTGGTCGGCGCTGGAGAAGTGAATGATGAATTGCGTTCCTTCTGCACTATAGTCCTTGCTGTTTACGAGTTTTACACGTGTAGGTCAGAAGGACGATTATTAATTCACACGTATGACGTGTGGTGAAACTTGTATTTACCAAATTCACTTTGACATTAAGGTCCCTGTAAAAGCAGGCCTACCACCCAGGCCGGCCGGCCGGCCTGGCCCTGTGCCCAATGGCTGCAGGCCTGCTTCAGTGGGCCAAAAGAAGCCCAAACAATAAGATTATCGTAGCCCACGAAAGATTTACCACAGACATTCTAGAAGATGGGCTAAGTGGGCCAAAACTTGGCCCTCACTCCAGTTCTGCCGACCCCAGAAGCAAACCGACTTCAGAACCAACTCCAGAAAGTGATCACGAGCGTCCGCGCCACTCCACCTCGCGCTATAAGACTCCCCCACTCCTGTAGAGGCTATAAATACCACTGGGCGGCAGCAGAACAACTCGCACCTCATTGAAGAATCCATTTACTCTTTT
>LAPY01000981.1:47602-65347 GCA_000970635.1 Eragrostis tef | reverse complement strand
CCCAGAAAGGTATAACTCTGTTTTTCATAAAGGAAGGCCAATTTAAATTTGTTTTGAATGCATTGCCACTGGGGTTTATTATTTTGTCACTCGACCTACAGGATTTGTCAACTGGATGGCTTCATTGTGACCCGGGTCCCATGTTCATGCCAGAAAGCTACGATTTACCAGGATGGATACCACAATGGGTGAGCATGCAAATTGAGCCTAAATAAAATACTTGGATTGATAATAGTTAACATTTCATCTCTTCTAACCAGCGTTCCAATTGTTTTATTTATATGTTACAGTTTTCCTGGCGACAAGTTGCAATTATGCCTGTTCAGTGGCATGCCTTGGCTCTTGGCTTGTTTGCTTCAATAATAGCACCATTTGGTGGCTTTTTTGCAAGTGGCTTCAAGAGGGCGTTTAAATTTAAGGTGCTTATTATGTTTGGGATTACATGTTGACAAAATACTTTATTCTTGTAAGGTTATCCTGATTTCTGTGTATATTTTTTAGGATTTTGGGGACAGCATACCTGGCCACGGTGGATTTACAGACAGGATGGACTGCCAAGTATGCACTTCGAACTTGTTTCTAAAGTATACACATTTACTTGTTGTGAATTTGGATGGGTTAAATCTCTGTATGTACCTGCTTATGTGCTTCTAATGTGATTTGCTTCAATTTTTTCCTTGAATCGATTGATTCAAAGAGAATGCCTGTCTGTTTAGTATATTTGGTTTATTTAATATTGTAACAAATCTGATTTTGTATTGTTGGGAAGTTGGGGTCTCTGCCAGCCTTCCTGACCTTTAATCACATCTTCTTTTTTCTGCTTATTTTAATTATGATGTGCCCCAATTTAAATAACACAGTTCAGACTTTAACTGCGTTTTCTGTTGTATATGCTTTGTAATGCGAAAAATCATAGTTTACAATATCAGAACAGTTTTCTTTTGGTTCTCCATTGATCCTTTTTATCCATATGCTGAAAATTTTCATTAATGTCTTTCAGATGGTCATGGCCGTCTTTGCGTACATCTATTACCAATCATTTGTGATGGTGCAAGACTTATCCGTTGAGACAATCCTTGAGCAGGTACATTGGATTTACCATGCTTGGTACAGTAACTCCACTTTCGCGCTATAAAGTAATCTAACTGTTAACACCACATGCCTATTATGCAGGTACTAAGGAGTCTCACATATGAGGAGCAGCATGATCTATATGAACAGCTTGGCAAGTTACTAGCGAGAAGGAACTAATGCTAACAGGAACATCGTGTATGCACCATATCCAAAAGGATAATGGGCAGTGTTTTTTCAGGTTGTGATTTAGTTAATATGCATGTACAGCCCTAACGACGGAACGATTGTATGTTTTGAATTATACAGCTCTCGTGTTCTTCAGAGATTTTCAGTTGTTGCTTTGTGGTGTTATTTTGTTGCTGACCCAAAAACAGCTATGTTGTTTGTGTAAAAGATGTTGATGGTGACCCAATCGTTTTCTTCCCTAGTCAATAAATCCTCGTTTGAAAGAATGTCCTGAAGCTGGAATGCTATACTCTTTGTTGGTAATTGGTTTGCCTAGGTTGATCTCAACTAAGCCTTTAACTATGTTTGCTTCAGTGGTAAGTGTCCTGAAACAGTTAGCATTCTGTTTCGACATGTTTGCATCAGTCCTTTTTGCGAGTAACTTAATTAAACTATGCTTTTAGCTCCTTTTTTTCCCCCAGGAAAGGGCTATTTCTTGTTGCATACAGTAGGGAAAATAAATTATGTAGATAGTGAAAAAAAAGAGCAGTTATTGAAACTGAAATTCGTGTAAAAGTATCACTGAACAAAAAGAGTACCACAGCACTAAATGAGGCCAAATCACAAAAGACCAATATATATTTCTCTCTACAGGCAAGATTGTAAACACCCGGCCAGACACAAAAAGAGACCAGCTTTTATTTCTCCCAATATATATTTCTCTCTATAGGCAAGATTGTAAACACCCGGCCAGACACAAAATGGGGCCAGATAAAACAAAGACCAGCTTTTATTTCTTTTTACAGGCAAGCATTTAAAAGCCTGGCAAGACACAAATTAAATACTGCTGTACAACACTAACAATTCAACACCCAGTAACAGATCAGACAATCGTCATCAAATGTGCGTATTCAGAACAGACAGCTGCCCAGAGTCTTCATTCAACACCCAGGAAAAAGATCAGACAGTCGTCATAAAATGTGCCTATTCAGAACAGACAGCTGCCCAGAGTCTTCATTCAACACTCAGGAAAAAGATGCAGACAATCGTCATAAAATGTGCCTATTCAGAATAGACAATTGCCCAGAGTCTCCATTAAACAAGTAAACCTCCAGCGGGGAATATGACGGTGGGAATGGTGATGACGAAAACCTCGTTGAGGGTTGTAAAATTCTGCTTCCTTTGGGGCATGGAATGGTTAGGAGTCGTGATCCAGTTCGCATCTGCCAAACCTGACCACACGAGGACGAAAAAAATTACAAGACTACTCCACCTGAAAGCAAAACCTTGCAACACAGCTTGTTTATCACCCTCGGAAGAAACATGTTATTTACTTGCAAATTGTTTTATATGATTAAATGACTACCAGAATGTTATGTGCATCGGAAAGCTATTGTGCCATTGTTCTAAACAAGAAATCAGCAATGTTGCAAGAATGAGAAGTACCTCTACTATTCCTTTCCGTGGAGCATGGATTGCCAGACATAAGCAGTAGTCACTCTTAGTATGTTCCATAGGCATTGAGCTTGAAGCCTTGCCTTTATTCAGAAGCATCTCCACAAATAGACATGATGCATCACGATACCCCTAAAAGATTGTTATGTTAAAAATAAAATGATAAAACTAATCAATGCACGATTGTGACACTTACTGTGCCCTAGAAATTCTAGTTATTTAGGCACAAGGCGAAACAGTATAAGTGAAAATGTAAATTCTAGAGCACTTAAGCTTTACAAACCTTGAGATGTACAACATACAGTTACAGTAACATTGTGTTGTGCCATGCTACATAGTGGTAAAAGGTGGCATGACCAAAGGATTGCACAAGCCTACCCTAAACTATTACTCTCACAATAGCCATAGAGTATACCCATTACAGACTTATGATCCATGCATAACAGTTTGACACATGACAGCAGCAGTACAGAATGCATTCTATTTGCATCCTTTTGACTTTTAGAAGTTATATAGTATTCAATAGTTCATATTTCTTGTAGTTTAAGTTGAAACTCCCAGGTGATTTACCTTCCATAACCGTACAGCCACAAGGGCACGAGTGTCCAGCAGCAGAATCCGCCCAAGAGAATCAGTTATGGCAGCCAATGTTCCACTTGGAGAGAGTGTCAGCCGTTCTCCCTTTCTTGGCGAATCTTTTAAGCAAGTGAGAGGTGATGCTGCAGAATATACAATCATTAGGAACAAATTCAGTATGTGCAAAAGATAATGATATTTAACTATTATAAGCATTACTTTTTGCAAAGGATTGAGGCTTCGGTCGTGACTTCTTAGGTGGTGATGGTTCACTCCGCCATAGAATTTTCGACAACGATGATATCGTTGAAAATGTTGCAGCTACACCTTTGGACAAAATTGCTCCAACAAGTGATCTGCTTCTATCTTCTGATAGCCTGCAGAGCTACCCAGGTGTTAGAAGTAACAAAACTGCAACATCACTCTTCCAATTTTTCTGTGTCAACATCTCGAGCAGATGAACATTAAATTGAATGGATTTAAATTCAAATATGAATGTAAAACATCATGGATAATTTCCGATATCAATAGAATTTAAACTGGGAAAAATGCATATAAACTATAATTTTGATGCAGGAGACATGCACAATAAGTCTTGGGCAAAACAAAAATATCAGAACTCCTGATGGAACTAATGAGATACATATACAATGGATGTGTTTTGCATTATCACCCCAACCAGAAATGCACAAGCCAATGAATAGTGGAACTCACCTATATGCTGAAACTACAGCATCCTCTCCAACTGTGATGGCACAGTAGTGGCGCTGACTTGACTGCCCAGCAATAGAAAAGTAGCTGAATTCAATATGATCGTAGCTTCAGAAAATCTCCATGATAGGTGATTTCTTAAACAAAAAAGGGATAGGGAAAATAAAAGATAACGCTAAAGAATAATGAGTTTTTTAAATAACAGTGACATCTAACACAAGTAGAAGAATCATAAACAATTAAGTCACCTGAAGTTCCAATAAGGGAGGTGGCATCAAACCAACAACCGCAGCATCAGCGCAAGAACCAAACTTGCTTATATTCCAGATCTGAAAGGGTATTTTCCCAAAGGAACCCTCATCATCAGCATCTTCCTCTTCAAATTTATCTTTCCAAAGCCGTGATTTTACATCTTGAAATGATTTTTGAAGCATTCTCTGCAAGCAACCAAACAATTAGTCATAAATATTGAACATGCACAGATAACCTCAGCACAATGATGATTTATTGAGCACTGAAATATAGTAAGATAAAGGAGGAATTCAGACAGACCTGAAGGTCAGCACCATCAAGGCGTCCAATAACACCAGGGAAAACAACAGAAAGTTCGTCTGAACCTGAATCTTCCCAAGCATGCTCCTTCCTCTCACGAAAGTTGAGTTTCAATATCTTTGCAGGATATATACTCTGAAATTGAGCAAGGGTGGCAACTATTAGCAGCGAGGCAAACCAAAAGTTATGTGCAGGTCTGCTTGAAGTTAGTATACATCATGATAAAAATGGGAGCAGAACAAATCTAAGGTCCTTTTGGAACACACAATTCTGCACATATGAATTGGGAAGTGCAGGAATTCAAAGAGCAAACAAAAAGGAAAATTTCCATGAGGTCCAACCTCATGTAAGTTTCCCTCCAAGATTCCTGTGGATTCATGCATTCCATAGGATTTTATAAGAGTTTTAGTATAAACTACACTTTAGTATGAACTTTTGATTAGAATTCTACAAACAAACACTCTAGGCTTCTTTTGCATATTTACAATATAATAACTTTAACTTTACGAATAACAATGGAACTAAGAAGCATCAATGTGAGCATAAGGTATTCAAAGAAAGTCAATTTCCATGAAAAAAAAATCCTATCTTTTCAGTCTACAACCCATCTTCAGAAGCTAATGTCAAAATTTCAAAGTTTTCAGCCAATTGATTACATCTTAAGTGATCCAAGTAAGAGCATAGGTCCTGGGAAGCAATTCCCATAAACCTGGTCATAACAATAGCAATGACAATCCAAATCTTCTCCGAAAAAGTACAACACTACAGATGGATTATATAAGCGACCTGCTTGTGGAGTAGATCGCCAGCGATCGAGTAGAACAGGAGCCACCCGGCATCAGTACCCACCGCCACAGCCACCCCCTCCTCCCCCTCGCCGCCGTCTTCCCCGCAGCCCCCCCCGCCACAGCCACCCCCTCCTGCCCCTCGGCGCCGTCCTCCCCGCCTAGGGGGACCCATTCCACGGCGGAAATCTGGCCCTCGTCAGGCCCCAGAGCAAGCTTCACAGTGACCCCTGCGCCTCCTCCGACCGGGACGACCACGAGCACGGACCGCGCCGCGCCGGCCACAGCAAGGGCGCGCGCGCGGGGCCCGAGCGAGATGAGCACGGCGGGATCGTCCAGCCACCCTTCCCGCTCGCCGGCGCCCGCAGCAGCAAGGTCCGCCGAAGCGGACGCGAGGAGGGCTACCTCCGTCAGGTGGTGACCCCGCGGCGCCATGGGGTCCTGGAGAAGGGTAGCGGGAGGAGATCTGAGAACCGCGTGCGATCACGGAAGGGAGACGACGAGACGGTCGCTTTACAGATACACCCTTTGCTTTCTCAGATTGCGATTAGGCTTTCTTTTGACTATTTTTCTGTGAAATTTGATCGTTTCATGTAAAATTCTTGTGAGATACCTGTAAAATTACTGTTTTTTAAAAAGGATGCCTTCAAATATTCGGTTGAAGGAATTTTATTTGTATTTTTTTTGCAAAATTCCTATGTGATTCATGTGAAGTTCTTACAGCTTGTTTGGTTTGAGAAATGGCCTCATGCAGGATCGGGTGATGCATCATGAGCTAATTCTCTACCAGCTTGTTTGGATTGAGGAATGAGTTCGTCCGAGAACCATCCCAACCTACGTCGGAACCTAACACGTCATTTGGTTTGCGTCACCGGACCATGCCGTCTCGTTCCGCACAGCTTTCCCCGCAAGCTGTTCTGGAGGAACCGGTTCATTCCACCAGAAACGTCGGACGACCCGAACCTCCCTGCATGCATCACCACCTCATGCCGGATGGACCGAATCCTCAAACCAAACAAGCAGTACAGGATCGGCTGATGCACTCTGAGAGAAGAACGACGTCGTCCGGTCGATTTGGTGGAACGAACAGGTCGTCCGGTCGATTTGTTTGGAGAGCTCATGCCGTTGAATATATGGATGACAAGGTGCTCAATTAGACCCAGTATACAATATGGTACACCTGGAAACGCAGAGATAAATAGTGTATTCAACAGAGCAACCTGATAATGCCAAATCGCCAGTTCAAGCAACATGACTAACAAAAATAAAAAATAAACTCCAAAGTTCCTCCGGTCCATCCATCCCTTGCAACGTTTCAAACCAAACGCGTGTGTGCAAAGGAAGGCTCAAAACACCTTCCGCTTCATATAATTATATAAATATTCTGTCAGCGAGAGTTACATCATGAAATGTACAATAACATTATCTTGAAATAAATACACTAGATTACTCAGAAAAATTATTTGCCTATAAATAAAAGTGCAAAGCCAAAAAGGTAAAACGAAGCTTCACATAGATATGTGCCTCCTGATAACTTATGAAACTAAAGCAAAGCATAATTATTTTGCCGAGCATGATCTAGAAGCAATGATCTTCTCATAAATTTAAAGCAGGCCCTGTGTACTGGTCCCTTCTGATGACAAAGCTGTCCCGGGGATGGTACTCTTCCAGCCAAACAAAATCAGATCCCTTTGTTCGGTTCAATAAAACGCCTGGAGGATACACCAGAGGAAAGGGCAAGAATCAGTATACACAACACAATTACTAAACCGAAAGGGTGGTACGTTCATCCAAAGAAGATGTGTAACTGACCCGATCGGTCTGATTTGGGGCATCTCCTGAAGTAGGAGCAGTGCCTCCCGTTTTCTGAAGAGTAAGGAGGTGTTAAGATGTCCAAGATGGCACAGGGAGTGATGGCTTTGAAGGCGTGTACGTTCCCACCTTCTTCCGGATGAAGAACCATTGTGCCACAGGGTGCAGACATCTCACCGTCTCTTACTACCTTAGCTGGTCTTACTGTATTTATACAAAGAAGGGTGTAATCAATTGATAGAATGCATATAGAGGGAAGCACTGCAGGCAATACGATATCTGGAAACACTGATGTAACAGATTGCATATATAAGGCAGGTTTAGCATCCAAAGTTCCGGCACTATATCAAGACTATGATATTGATACATGTATAAACAACGAAAAAAGAAGAAGATAAAATTGATTTCGGATAAAGGTTCAGCATAAGAAAAGATGTTTTCTAACAAAACTAAATTTGGTTAGGCTAGACAGAACTGGGTGCGGTGCATAAATGAAACTTAGGCACCCTATTTCGAGTTGCAAATGACTCTAGGAAAAAAAGGATCTCACCTTTCGATAAATTAAATGGTTCAGCTGCATCAATCCAGTCATACGATTTGACATGCACCGTACCATATAAAAGCTTGCTGAGTACAGTCATGCCCGGATGGTTGTGGAGAGGAATGATGGATGATGCTGGTATGCAAAATATACCAATCTGCACAAACAATGTGAAGTACATTTAATATAAGCATCCGATGCACACAAGAATAAAGAAATTTTTGTGTAATCCTGTGGAGGAAAGAATGAAGGAGGACTGACAAACAATTCTTCAATGCTGTTAATTTGTATGCAGAAACAAACATATGACTGTAAAGTTGTTCATGGGACTTACAGAGAAGCTCTTGCACTCATATATGTGACGATATCTAATCGCGGGGCTTGAATGGAACACTCTTTTCCTATTCAAGGCTCGTGGATTTCTCCAAAAACGTACAGCTTGAGCTTCACACTCAAGGCCAACATCAGAAGGCGTGATCATATCTGCTGTGAAGTTTGAACTAAATCAGACCTTGATCATAAAGTGACAAATTATAATGGAGAAACAAAAGTACAAAGACACTGATTTCCATCACATATCTGTAAGGCTTAATATTGGATCACTCAATGGCTTGCAGTAATTCATATGGGATGCTGTCGAGGGCCTCTTAAGGTACCCAAATGAAAATATTAAGGTGAATATAGTTATGATTACAGCAATACACAAAAAGGGTGAAGCAGGTGTGACATCAGAGCATCCCATCTGATAGTACTCCTTTGACATGCTGGTTATGTTTCCATGCAACAGCGTAGTAACACACACCCCAACAACTATATAATCTGATTTGTGGTAGCACCTTAGTATGGAATCATATTCCGTTCATGCACACAGAAAAATAGCTTGATGAAGATTAGTATTGTGCCCATGAATATTGACGTTTCTAAGATTTTGTCACAACAATAAAAGATGGAAGTTCATACCCAATACATTGTGGACATTATCAACAGCTTCAGCAGATAGTGGCCCTTTTTCAGAAAATGATACTTTGCAGACCTCATATAGCTTCTGGATTGCAGCCGTAGTAGTGGATGGCATTATAAGTTACAAACTATATATATACAAGGTGCAGACCTTGGATAAAAATATCACTGACCGCAGAAGTTTCGACGCCAGACGGTCCCTTAGCCTGTCAAGAGCAAGAAAGGAAATGCTAATTATACAGCCATGCAGCACAGTAGGACGTTACTTCGATATTAAATCGACCCACCCAACTAAGTTTACATGTTCTTCAAACAATGCAGCTGTACTATATGTCCAGATGGTGAGCACCAATTAGATATAAATCTTATTATACTAGCTTAATCAAAATTCACCTGTACTATATAAATCTTATTAAAATATGAGAACCAAGACGGCAACACCCAGTTGTTGTATCGAGCATCAGAGAAAAGGTGCCAAATTTGCACAAATACACCTGCTCGTAATCTGATTCTACTTGGAATCACACCGTCTAATACAGGCAAAATGGTCATTAACATCTTCAGCCTTTTACACAATATTTAATGTTTGTAAACAACTCTGTCCTATAACTGCGAATTTTGTTGCATCCTAAAGACAACAACCTCGCATAAGGCCACCAGGAAAGAAATAAACTGAAAAAGAAGACATTTTTGCACACTCGAGTCCGAAGGGAACACAGAGATTTAAGCAGCGAATCTGACTAGGTCATCCGAGGGCCATCGATGGGGGTGGCGGAATCATGCATCAAGAACCGATTAGAGGGCGATACTGCAGGAGATTGAACAAGGAACATAAGGGGGAGAATAGGACAAGGGATACATCATACCTCGGGTTCTTGGAAGGGGGCGGTGCCAGAGGAGGAGGCGGAGGAGGAGGGTCCCCAGCTCGCGAGCTCCAATGGCGACCCCCCATCTTTGTACTTTGATGCTCGGCCGGTTGGTGAGCAAAAGGGACAGCTCGAACGACGACGTACGGTACCGTTCCAAACAAGGGATACATCATACCACGGGTTCTTGGAAGGGGGCGGTGCCAGAGGAGGAGGCGGAGGAGGAGGGTCCCCAGCTCGCGAGCTCCAATGGCGACCCCCCATCTTTGTACTTTGATGCTCGGCCGGTTGGTGAGCAAAAGGGACAGCTCGAACGACGACGTACGGTACCGTTCCAACCGGGCGTCACCGGTTTCACCGGTTTTACCGGTTACCGAACAAAAATTTAAAAAATCAAAATTTGAATTCAAAATTTCGGTTACCGACGGTTTTGTCAGTTTTCTCGGTTCGACTAAAATTTTTGAAAAAAAAGCTAGAATTATAAGAATTTTTGGCATGAACTTTGTTAAATATTCTAAAATTGCTTAGTCACAGATTGACAGTATAAAAATCATAAAATATATCACCAATCCACCTCATACAACATACCACAATTCATACGGAATTCAACATAAATTATAAGATACAACATAGTTTTAAACGTAATACACATAGTTTTGTGCACATTAACATATAACAATAGATACAAACATTCATCTTAAGACCATATGACGTCGGATTGCGGATTGTTTATGGCGTTGTGTTTATCAATTGACATGATGTTAATTTCTTGTGTAGCCAACAAGTGTGCTCTGAACTTACTCCAACTTTGATTGTTCCAAGCATGGTTTGTTTACCATTATGAAAGCAACATGTTATAAAATTCAGGCTCTACCCACTCAACGACCTATTTTTTCCGTGGTTGTTGATTCACTTTAGAAATAGAGTATGAGTAATAATCATTTGAGGACCGAGGCCAAATCGCCGATCCGCGCCAAGACTCGTCGATTCCGCCCCGGATCGTCGTCGAGTTTGCGACGGATCTGGCGGTGGTGCGAGTGGGGACCGAGCGGGTGTGTCGTTTGTGGAGGACGGGGGACCGGGAGGGCCATCGTTCACCAAGGGGTATGTGGATAAGATGGCTTTTTTATTATTTTTTCCCAAAAAGTTTCCGTAATTTTTTTGACCCATCCGATGAATGGGTTTTCTTGAATGGTTTCCACCAATGTGTTACAAATTCCTTCAAGTTTATTTACATATTCTTTTGGTTGAATTTTTTTTTCAAATTTTTTAAAAACATTCAAATTTCGAAATTGAAAACCGACCTAGTCCGGTAACCGTCGGTATTGAAAAACTTGTGAGTAACAACAGAGACGAAGTACTAGCTGTAGTATTTGTTAATTACCTTTCCTCATTTCTTTTGGTTTCAATGTGTTTTGAGAGTTTCAGGGCAAATGCTCCCGACTCATTGCATTGCAGCGGACAGATAAACTGTTTCGCACCAACTTATACTTATTACAGCGCCCCAGTCTGGACTAGGAGGAAGAAACAGCTCGCACGTCCTGAAACAGAACACTATCACCTCTAGGGATACTCAAAAACACCTGAAACAGAACCACGCTTGTGTTTGCAAATCCAAATGCAGATGAACAGCTTGATTATTTTTCGTTTTATTTCACTCTCGTGCTTTTAGAATTGTCATCCCCTGCTTTACCGCATCGCCGAGCAGAGTCCCGCCTCTTATGGTCAGAAATGCGTTCCGTGCACAGCAGGGTTTTTTTTTTGGCAAGTTGTGAAGGTTCCTTGAGCTATGATCTATGCCACTTTTAATGCTCAAAACATGCAATCTCTTTGATCGAGATATATAAATAAAATCACACATTGTTCTCGTTCTTTCCACAGCAACTTTTGTCGGTGAGAAGCTGACGATGAATCTTCCAGCATTTTGGTGAAGTGTAGTAGCCGCACTATAAAGCTCCTCACCTAAAAGATGAAATTATGCAATTGTCTAATGACTTGTGTGGAATGGGCTTGTGACATTTGATCTGCTTAACTTGATCTTCACAGGGAGTGTAATCCAAGGAAACACCATTTTCCAAGAAAGTCCAAACGAAAGTTGTGCAGTCTGCACTCCCTCTTAATGAAACACATGCAATAGCATGTTCGCGAAAAAAAAAAGAAAGTTGTGCAGTCTGCACTCACCGTCAGTTGCGTGTTTTTTCTATGGAACCTATATTGCGTTCTAGACCATGCTACGTGTTGAAAATTTAGTGTCGCACTTTAATAACATAAGTTTTTAGGTGAAATAGCTGCCGATAAAGTGGATTTTCTCACCGCCACTTAAGATGAGGGGCTAATGATCTGGACCATTAATCCAGGAACGGCCCAGATTAGCCCCTCATCTCAGGTGCTCCTCAATCTCTAATTAGTCTAGCTGACGAATAGAATTTGGTCCAAATAAGCAAAGGTATCTGAAGCTTCATGTGGTTTATTAGTCCCTTCTGTCATGACTAAACGGATTGCTTGTGTTTATAAATAGCATGACGAGCAACTATACTTGAAAGAAGCAAGTCATTGTCCTTCACTTCCTATTTGTGGCCTTTATTTATTTTCCTGTGCTCTCCACGACCTTTCTTGCTTGGAAGAAGTGAGAGAATAAGCATTTGCAATTTTAGATGCATCGGATTAGGTGCTACCGTGATTGGTAAACACCCAACCCGGTGGTAACACCGGAGGTTGTTCTCTTGCAATCTGTTGACCCCGCTGACATTCAGCACCGCCCTTTATCTCCAAGAAACAAAATGCAGTTTAGGCTTTGGAGGCAGAGGGAATGTGAATATGCCAAATTGAATTTCTTATTGCTGAAACCAAGAATGCATTCTCTCCCTCTGCGAGTCTAGATGTATCAGGATGTATCAAATCAGGGCGGAGCCAGAATCGAGGGCCATTGGTGTCACTTTCATTAGCTCAAGGTGTCATTTGTTGACAAGAACACATATCAAGGTTTTTCTCCATAGAGATTCCCAAAGTTCACTGGTGTCACAAGACACCATGAAAACCACCTGGCTCCGTCTACTCTCTACGAAGTCAGGACCAGCATGGTGAATAAGCTACGGCTCAGATCTTTGCACCAAGCATTGTTAAATAGACGAATTTAGTAAACGAATTTTCGTGTGTTTTCGTGTGTGTTTTTGGCAGAGGATGCACATGTGCACTAGTAATCGAAATTAAATACAGCACTACTAATCGAATAACAGTACAGTTTTGGGACAAATTTCCCTACAGTTTTTCATTCAGAACATCTGCAACATATCGTTCCATTTATCAGCCAGCTACCAGCCTATCTAGAAGCTTTGATGTAGTATTAAAGAGTGGTGTCTACTGTCTAGCTATTGTACTTAAATAGACGACATAGATCATAGTCTTGAATTTATGAGCCATTCCGAGCAAATCATATGAAAAGAGGAAAAAAGACAGGAAAGCAGATAGTTCAACAAGCCACAAGAGAAAAAAAAAAGACAGGAAAGCTATGGAGCACCCAACTCATCACAATGGAAATCACCAATGAACTCCAACAGCAGCAATCGCTCTGCTACATGCCAGCCAGTCGCCTCCTTCAACAAGCGAGGTGCTACAAAGCTTCGAGATGTCCATCGGGACAGTGATTGTGTGAAGATACTATTAGAGGCTGAATGCACTACTTCACAGCGGTATTATATATGTATCTTGTCCATCAGTACAATAGTATTATTTTGCACCATCTTCACAATTGCAAGATACTGCATTCAACCGCTCATTTGTGAAGGGTAGTGTTCACTAGTGTATTCTCGGTCACACTTGGAGGACGACAGTGTGGGTCACATAGTTAGCAGTTCGCCCTGCATAGCTCCCTTGTCTCGTAGCACTTTTTTCCAAAGTCGCGGCAAAAGCAATGATGGGTAAAGAATTCGATCATGGAGCAAAACACAACCCTGACCTTTCTCTCATCTGAGGAGAGGTTTCCCGCAGTAGCACTATCAGTACTTGTGTTGGGAACAATATGCTGGTTGCCTCTTGTTGCACCTCCAGCTCACGTAGTTGAGAACGAGCTAGTCGATGTAATTCATAAGTGCAATATAATAATACGTGTACTCGTTCATCACAAGTTGAATATCAAGCTATAAGAGAGGCAAGACGGTGATATATGCTTACATTCTGTAGGAGATCTGAGGTACCCAAAGACCAACGCAGGTGATATCATGCACACAAGACTGCCGCCGCCGCCGTTGCCTCTCATCTTGATCTTAATTTGTCTCTCGCGTGATCAATGCTTTGCCTTTTCTTCAGATTTAGATCTGCACGCAGGCAATAGCCAGCCTCGTTATTGAGGAATAAAATCGATATGGGCTTCTCGTTGCTGTACAGTTAAAATTGCTATAAAGTAGTGAAACAAGAGTGCCCCCTGATACAAATGGCCACGGTTTTTGAACATTATATTCCCACCAAATTTCACAAAAAAATGAAATAAATTGCCACACGTCATATCGAGATGCAAATACCGTGCAACCGGCGCAATGAAGGCAAATGGAAAGGCTGGCCGCTGTTGTCGATTCCGGAATGCCGCAGGCTTCCAGCAACAAGAAGCGGGCCGGAGTTCTCCAAGACCGGCGCAACAGGGCACGGCACCGCCGGCAGCGACTCGCCTGCCGGATTGGAGGAAACCTCAACTAGCCTCGCTTCTCGGGCGCGCCCCTGCCGCAGTTGGAGAGGGCCTGTTTTTTTCCGGTGGAGAAGGGGCTTGGGTGATTGGCTTCTCGTAGGCCTGACCAGAAAGCATGTGCTTCATTCAATTCAATTCAACACGGTCGATTGAATGGAACCAGAAAGCTCAAATTATTTTCCACTTCAAATTGACAGGAGAATAACTTGTCTTGCTACTTCGTCCTAGATCTTGGTTTCCTCCCTCTTAATTTTAGACCTCTAAAGTCAAAGAGAATGTTGTCATTTAGGAGTACTAAATAAAATCTAATCACAAAACCTTTTTTGCAGATGAGCGTAAATTTACGAGATGAATCTAATGAGCCTAATTAATCCATATTTTGGTATAGTGATGCTACAGCAACTATATTCTAATCACAACTTAATTACTCTTATTAGATTCCTCTTGCAAATTAGACCAGGGGTTCTGTACTTAGTTTTGTAATTAGGATTTATTTAATACTTCTACGTGACAAGATTTTCTTTGATATAACCTCTCTAAATTTTAGATCACTGAAAACAAACACCCTTAATGCATCATTCTTTCAACCTTCTAATCCTATGCTTATAAATCTCCCTTCAGCATCTCTCTACTGCACAACTCCTCTAGTGCTGATGAATCTTCTTGAGGCATGTAGAATCTCATATTAATCTGATTGGCTTTCCCATATAGCAAGGTTGGCATGAGAGGCATGAGAGGCACAGAGAAGCAATGTGCTTGGACATCCATGAGAAAACGTAGTTGAAGTCATGAATGCAGAAGAACGGTTGGAAGAATTCGTTCGGCTGGGCACTCTTGCATTCCAGACTTCTACGGAAGTGTTGTTAAGCTAAACTAAAGTTACATTCACATTTTTTTTATTGGTACTGCTCTCTAGACCTTTTTTTTTTTGGGGGGGGGGATTGGGAACAACTTGATGGAATGTTTGTTTTGGGAACATTAAGTTGTACCACCGAATCACTGCAAAATAGAAGTGATTAATTATGACTTTGATGTTCTTTCAAGGGAAGAGTATTATATTAAAGATGAATCATAGTACATCCCCATATTACATGAGTAAACCTGGAAAATTAAGAAGAGAATGGATGATACAAATTGAACTGGAGTATTATTCTTTATTGATGTATAGGGACCTAAGCATATATCTTTTGATCAGCCATATATTTCAAAAAATTGATTCTTTGGGCATCTGTTTGCGGCAAACATCATTCACATATACATATCAAACCTTAAACAACAGATGTTTGCTTCCGCACACAAGAAATGACTATAATATGGAAAAGAATGAGATTCAAGACCTACTCAAGGTCAAAGCTGGATGCAGCTAGCCTCCTCTCTATGTGAAAGGTAGCTATGTGCCAGCAGCCAAACCGATGACATTTTCTTTTCAGCAAACATATGGTTTATCTTTCAATTTCAATTAACCAGAATCAAACTGGCAATGGATTAAAAAACTGCCTGGCCTCAGAGTTGACTGTTTTGAGACAGGAGTCAAGTTCAAACAAATCTAAAATGCAGTAAATCAGTAATGCAGTGCACCTACCTACTTCTGTGTTTTGTTTGATGTCCCCTCCATTTGCACCCATTATTACTCGTTGGCTATACACTCCAGTACCTACAGCAGTCAATCAGTTTTATCAGGATGCCACCAAGTTCAGATTGTCCAATAAAATGGAAAAATAAAGTACTTAAAATACAGATAAATTTATTGGGAACCAAAAGAGGAAAACAACACAATGTAGCTGGACCAGAAGTGCATGGTTTACTCATTCGGTCTATTTTTTTTCTCATAACTAAGAAAGAGTTTGTGTGTCTTTAAATGTTATATGAATAGAGGCAGGCATACCTTCCCTCCATAAATCCACAACATATCATTAAAAAAAATGCACAGTAGGGGTGTAATAACATTATTTGAAAATGACCTTTTGACACCACTTTATTGATAACATTAGATTCGATCGGAGACGTTCTAGTAGAACCAAATTGTAAAAGGACTTTACTCAATCATCAATGTTAATAACATTATAATGTTTTTTCTATACTAGATACTTTAAGAACTTTTAAGCATTTTGTTGGGCGAATAACCCAAAAGCACTAGTATTTTACAGAATATGAAATGGCTACCTTGAACCTCATAATCATTAAACAGAAGATAAACACAAAGCTGTGTCATAGAATTAAACAGGACGCAAGCAACTGAAACACAAATAATAATCTCCTAAGATAAACTTCTCTAGTTTAAATTTGACATTTTCAGGTAAAAGGGTCAGTTGTACTCATTACATGAAGGCGAGATGAAAAATCTCAAATTCTCCTAAAATGTAACAGCATATGTCCAGTGTTGAAGTCCTTGAAAACTAACGGTGATGATACAAATGGAAGGACTTCTGTCAATTCAATAGAGAAAGGAGATGCATCATCCTTATACTCAGCTTTCTTAAAAACTCCTTATCTCAAACCTGCAACAGGTGTAATCACATTTATTTCACAGCGGGTGGTGCATAAAGGATCGCATAATTTCTCAGTCCTTTTTTTAGATAATGGAAAACAGTTCTGGCGATTTGCATCATGAGACGCATGCTTGCTCAGTCAGGTTGCAGATGTGACATTTATTATCTTAAAGGGATGCCAAACGATTCATAAAATCAATTGAAAAGGTCTTTGATTCCCTATTTTATATCAATCCTTTTCAACAATTCACGTCAGCTGAGCGGGAGCATAGTTGCAGACGTACTTTCACGCATCCTTCAAGGAAGAAAGCAAAACCCAAAATTTGTTTGCCAAGAGAAAATTGAATCCTCTATGTGCAAAGACTCTAACAATAATGATATGCAAACATCAGATCGATCAAAGAGCAATTACACATGCCAGATTTGGCAGAGCAGAGCAATGTGCACTATGCAGAGTGGACAACTAGAATCAGCATCTGACCATGCTCAATTTGGCTGTGGCCTGGCAGGGTTTGCTTCGTGTGTGATTCAAGACGCACTTGATGTTACATTCAGGGGTTGGGGAAAAAAACACTAACCACACTCATGGAAAAACACTGACATAATGCAGTACAATAGTTGGGTTCGTGCTTCCACGTTGTTCTACCTTTGATACCTCCGGATGAGGCAAAGTTCTAAAACTTTTAATAACAAAAAAACATACAGAGTCTATCAATATCAATTATGAAGAAATTTCAGCCCAGATCAAGGGGACTTCTCTTCTGCTGCCACAAGTACCAACAAGCAATGCGAAAGTTGGCAAAAGAAAACTAAACAGCACCGCTCCGTCACTTGAACAGGAAATGAAATCAAAGATCGAATGCCTGTACCGCACAACGCTCCGAAAAGACGCGAAAGGGGAACCAACAGGAGACGCGGTCGCCGATTTCGCAACTGTCGCCGGCGCCGAGCAGAGGAGGTGTCGGGGCTGGGCGAGCCGCGACAGGAGAAGCAGGACGCGGTGGCTCCGCGGGGCTGTCCTGTCGCGCCGCGCGCAGGAGGCAGGGGATGGGCGTGCGGGCGCCGGCGACCCGCCCCCCGC
>LAPY01000981.1:13755-25005 GCA_000970635.1 Eragrostis tef | reverse complement strand
AGGAGAGACGGAGCCTCCCGAGCCACGAGCGCGGCTGCGCTCGATCTGGTGGTGAGGCAGCCAGCCGGGATCGGGGAATGCACCGATCGAGGACCAGGCCCGAGGAGGCGTGATACGGCAGATCGATCAGCGAGTCCGAGGTCTGTAACAAATTCGTTCTTCCTCGGCTAGTGCTTCGTTCGTCCTTCTCCCTAAGTTCAAGGTAGGTACTCTGAACCCACATTGAATAGGGTGTTCTGAAAGCCTGTCCTGGAAGTATCTTTGAACTTACATCACGCCACATGGTTTGGAACTTTGGACATGATGTTATTAGAAGGCCACGCTTTGCTGCAACGATGAGTCGTCCTTTGTTTGTTTGGGATAATGATGATACATACCCTTTTGCGTTGGCGCTGGAGTGGGACAATAAATACTTCGGCCATGCAGATTTATAAATAAGAATGATAGGTGGTTTCTAACCTGAAAGGGCTAGCACGCCATGCAAGAGTCATTCCTAGAGTTTGCCTTGAACCTGATGATTGCAGCTTCTGACGCTCCCCAGTTAAACTGCTATAGCGTGGATGACGAGTGGCTCTGGTGACGCAACAACATGGGCTTGCTGAGACTGGGATGCATCAGGAGTAATTGTTGAAGCGTGAGGCCGTGTCCTTGTACGGTTTACCAGGAGCTTCGCCATGCAGCAAGTGTTCCAGCACAATGCTCTCCAGGTTAAATTGCAGTAGCAGAACGTTTCACTTCGCAGTCCTCGGCTTCAGTGAGATTGGGATTCATATGCTGCTCAGGGTGGTGGTGTTTGTTTTCAGGCCTTGGTCGCATCTTAGTTCTCTGAGGCATCGCGTGTGTCCAGTTTTTAGGGTCAGATATTGAATTCTTCCCGATCCGTTTTCATAAGAGTGATAAAGTTAATCTGCTCTTCTTTCACCATATCTGTCAAATATCTATTTTAGCCATGTCCCCAAGACCTTTGTCGTTCAAAAAAAAAAAACTCTTTGGAGTCACAACTTCGATAGGGTGTTCTGAAAGCCTGTCCTGGAAGTATATGTTTGAAGTTTTGAACCTACATCACGCCACATGGTTTGGGACTTTGGAATATGATGTTATTAGGAGGCCAAGCTTTGTTTGCTGCAACGATGAGTCTGCTTTTTTTTTCTTGGTTAGGGATGGTGATTGGTGATGGGGCATTTTGTGTTGGGGCTGGAGTGGGACAATAAATACTTCGGCCATGCAGATTTATAAATAAGAATGATACTCCTAGGTGGTTTCTGACCTGAAAGGGCTAGGAGCCTAGGATGCCATACGAGAGTCATTCCTAGTCGTTGCAATTGCTTAGAGTTTGCCTTGAACCTGGTGATTTCAGCTTCTGATGCTCCCCAGTTAAATTGTAGTACAAGCTTGCAAACCTCTGTTAGCTAGATATATGTAACTGCTATGGCGTGTATGCCGAGTGGCTCCGGTGACGCAGTAAGATTGGCTTGCTGAGAATGGGATGCATCAGGAGTAATTGTTAAAGCCGAAAGCTGTTTACTAGTACGGTTTACCAGGAGCTTCGCCATGCAGCAAGTGATTCGGCACAATGCTCTCCAGGTTAAGGAGATGTTTGGTTGCTAGCCACACTTTGCCACACCTAATATTAGGCAACTTTGACCAAATTAGCAAGTGTTTGGTTGGTAACAAATATTAGGCAAGATTATTTTAGGCTCCACATGTCATAGAGTTAAGAAGTGTGGCAAGATTCTTTTTGGCATGGCAAGTGTGGCTTCCATTTTTTTTGCCACACTTTTTTGACTTGCCCACTTGCCTAAAGTTAAGTGTGGTAAAATATGGCTAGCAACCAAACATCCCTTAAATTGCAATAGCAGACCCTCGCACTTCGCAGGCCTCAGCTTCGGTGAGATTGATTTTCACTAGCCGCTCCCTCGGTGCTGGTGTCTGTTTTCTGGCTTTACTAGTATCTTATTCTATGAAAGCATCGCGTGTGTCCAGTTTCAACGTTTCCATTCAACGGCTGATTCCGCCCCATTATTTTCACATCGTGATCGACGGACTAACGAGTAGATCAGGAAGAGCACCGAGTAGCTTAAGTGTCGGAGCAGAGCAAAATAGCTCTAAGTGCTGAAGCAAAGCAAAGAAAAGCAGAGTAGAGCGCCATTTGTTTTTCTTCCTTTTAGAATTTATTAAAAAATCCACTGAAGGTTGGCTCGTGTGCAGTCTTGCTTGTGTGTAGTATGTTAAAGCAACCGCACCAGACTTCCAGAGGTGTAGCTTGAGCCCGGGAAAATTTCAGTGCAAATGAGATATTGTGTGCAATGGTGCATTTTTTATTGCTATACTTTGCCAAATAAAGTCACAACCTCCACACATATTTTTAAGGGTCAAATATGGAAATTCATCCCGACCTATTTTCATAAGAACAATAAAGTTAATCTGGTCTTCTTTAACCATACCTCTCGAAAACACAAGAGAACTATACTGCATTATAATAAGAAGAAAATGAGACAAGTGCCCAGTTACAACATACACCACACACCCCACATAAAAGGATTACATTCACGCCATTAACAAACTAAAAGATCCACCCATCAATTCCATAACACACTCTTATTTCCCTAGCATGTGTGCGGTCAACAAGGAAATCCCTCAAGACACTGCCAAAGACCATAACCGACGCTCTTACCCCACCAAGATCAAAGCTTGAGTTACGCTACGAGACACCCATGGAAGGCACATCGGTTTCGATGATTCCATAGGATATAGGCTCCAAGTATAATGGGTGAGTTGAGCTCATTTCATACCAAAGCGTTGTTGCTTCATTAATTCTTTCCCACCATGAGTTCGCAAAAGAAAAAAAAATATTTCCCACCATGCGTCAAAGGACCCTCCGTAGGCTGTGCAAAAAGAGAATGAAGTCCGACCTCTCAGCAAGATATATACCAGAATTGCTTAGTGAAAACATAAGAAGCTAGTTGGTGATCGATAATTTCCTCTTGATTGCACAACGGACATTACTCGGGCAAGGTAAACCTCATTTCGCGAGTGTCTAGCATCAATTGTGAGCGACCAACCATGCAAAAAACTGACATTTAGCGGGAGCCGGGTCTTACAAATTCTCTTCCAAGGTCTGAACTGTGTAGTGCCCAGGAACAAACTCAGACAAATTTGGCCGAATATTGTCCACTTGAAAAGAATTGCAACACGTGAGTGTCCTCCACACCAGGGTTGCAGTTCAAAATCAGATAGGAGATCCCAAAGATGCAAATAATCTTATGGCTCTCACTGAAGGGCTCCCTGACATCCCTGTATATCTGAAACCCAGTTGTGGTTTGTGAGATCCTCTTGTAGAGTAGGATTGTTGGGTTCTTCTCTTTGGTATTATACATATAAGTGAGGATCCAAATCAGCAATACACTGTACAGGAATCCATCCATATGTCAAAACAGTGTGCGTGAGCCATCACCTGCTTCTGATCTGAGAGAGATTGAGAAGAATGCTTGAACTTGCATTGATATTTGAATAGGCTGACCCTGGACGATGAGGCTCTGTTTTTTGCAGCCAGATCCACCTCATTCTCAGTGCCCAGACCATGTTTTTGAGATCAGATATACCAAGCCTGCTGATTTGAGGAGGCCGACAGACCGTGTTCCATGCCACGAGGCAATGGCCACCTTGTGCTTCCTTGCAACCCCTCTATAAGAAAGCTTGTCGAATCTTATCCAACGCCTTGATAGCCAATTGCGGAAAATCCATAGCCATTGCTAGATAAATAAGCATCCATGTTAAAACAAACTAAACTTGAACCTTTCTCCCGCTCGTGTCATTAGGTCCGCCTTCCATCCCGGTAGTTGATCGGCAATTCTATGAATGATAGGTTGGATATGTTCCTTTTTAAGCTTTGTTAGGGATAGAGGTAGACCGAGATACCTGCAGGCAAACTCTAATATCTCACAAGGAAGTAATTGGGGCAAGGTATCAAATTCGGGTTCCCCATATCTTATTTGCAACACCAACACATTGCTCTTTTAAAGGTTGATCTTGAGCCCGGATGAATCCCCAATAACTGCAACATGTCCATTGTAATATTAATATCAATAGAATCTGGGAGGAGAAACAAAACAACACCGTCTACATAGAGAGAAACCCGATGTTTCTCTCATTCAGAAGGAAGCCCAGGTTGTGGCATAACTTTTCACAAAGTTCTCCTGTTGATTCACTTGAACTCTTCAAATAGTCGGAAACGCTGACCAGAGCAAGTTGATGGCCATCACATTTTCTCAGTAGTTCTGTTGAACCCTGCTGCAACTCAGGGTACACAACCATAGCCATAGAGCTGCACATACTAGCCAGCATAATAGCCGCTGACTGAATAGTTGTGGTCAGTAGTATTCTGCTGCTTCTACTATTGTCTTCAAAGGCTAACTTCACAGTGCTCCATTCATCCATCCGGATATCATCAATGAAAATTACGTACCCAACAATCCAAGTGAGAAACAAGAGGAAAATGTTGTGTAGAAAAATAGATATCTTGCTAATGCATTGATAAACAAATAATAAGGGTCAGAAGAAATGGTGCGAACTAACAGTCTAACTTGAGTACGATGGAATGAAAATTAGGGCATTTTGTCTATATGTCACAAGTGTCTCTGTCCATGAACACCGAAAAAAAAGATGTAGCACACCACCCAATGTCTGACGGACACAGATTCAATTTTCAACTTTATTAGTAGGACACCGGGTGCTGTCATGCTAACAACTTTTTACATATTTTTTACATGTTCAGTGCCCTACGGACCAAACCACCTTCTTTTAGTGTCCCTGCGAGTGAAGAAAAGGAAATTATATCGGTTCCATGAAATTTTATTGAAGGTTAAACTATTTCACAGTTCTTCTTTATGTTAAAATTTAGGCTTTGAGGCTGGTTGAGAATAACACCCACACCCACAATTTGTTTGCCAAGAGAAGATCAATGTGCCATCCTCTAGAAACTAATAAAAACACACACCCACAATTTTTTTGCCAAGAGAAGATTAAAAGCCTCTATGTTCCAAGATATATTTTAACAATCATATGCAAACATCAGATCAATTAAAGAGCAATCACAAATGCCGGATGTGGCAGAGCAATGTGCACTACGCGTCGGACAAGCAGGATCAGGATCTGACCATGCTCAATTCGGCTGTGGCCTGGCATGGTTTGCTTCATGTATGATACAATGCGCACTTGGTTGCACATTCAGGGGTTAGAAACAAACAGTAACCTCACTCTTTGAAAAACAGTGACATAATGCAGTAGGTAGGATAGTTGGGTTCGTGCTTCCACGTTGTCCTACCTTTGATTGATACTCCGGACATGGCAAAGTTCTAAAGTTTTAAAAACACAACAACATACAGATTCTATCGATGTCAATTGTGAGTAAACTTGGCCCCAGTTTCTACGATCCGGGGAACTTCTCTGCTATACCGCGTAGCAAACAGTAATGCCGAAGCTCGGCAAAAGGAAACGACACAGTTCCGCACATTCCAACACTTCAACGGGGAATCAAATCAAGATCCAATGTGTGTAACTTACAATGTGCCGAAATGACGCGCGGAAGGAGAACCGCGAGCCGCGGTCGCCGATTCCGCAGCCGCCGCCGGCGTCGAGCAGAGGAGGTGTTGGGGTCAGGGCGAGCAGCGACAGGAGAAGCAGGACGCGGTGGATCCGACAGGAGAAGCAGCTCGTTCGGTTACGTGGGATTGAATCCCAAAAGGGAACAGATACCTGCAGGGATCAAGTGAAACCCCTCACGTCACTCAAACCCTGTGGTGGTTTAATCCCCATCATGTGTTAAATTCCTTGGCATCAAAAACAGTGTTCGGTTGGGCAGGAATCGATATTGACGGGGTCACAGGGATAAGTGATGTTTAGAGATTAGTCAGTCACATGTCAATACCTCCATGCACCAGTTCAGATATAGAGATCAATACCACGATGCCTCAGATTAAAAGAAGAAGAGCAAGCAGTCACAATGTCTGTACGCATGTGCAGTGCACCATTTATCTTTGACATTTATCTAATCACATATTATAGGTACCTCAAAAGGTCAAGTAATCACAGGTACGTAAAAGATGCACTCAGAAGTCATGACTGCGAGTCTAAATTACTTAAGAGTAAACACTACATAGAAGAGTATGCTCTATTATTTAGAAAAAAACTCTGGCAGTTCATCAATATGTTGTCTTTCCCATCCGTAGACTCCTCAACGCTCAAACTTGCACCTATGAATGTCCAAAGTGTCAAATAATAAAGACATATGTGCAGTGAGCAAAATGACCTGAAAATTCTCAACTGACGGCTTAAATATACATGGCTTTGAACAATAAAAGTGGAAACTGTAAAACCTAAAGTACAAAAGAAAAAACATGTTAACTAACAATATATGTTGTCAATCTATGGCTAACATATTGTCTACACAAGTTCAGTAGCTCATTTATACTAATCACAGACTTTAGTTGGGTTGCAGACTATTAGCTTTGTATGTTGCTCTGTATGTAGCTTCAGGAAATGCACACTTTACTTCATGATTCATGACAAAAACAGATCACAAAATGCCAAATAGATGAGAACCTATCTACACAACACACAATATGCTGATGGTAACTCCAAAGAAATGTTTGCAGCAAAAGGTTGTCAAGCACAATAGATATTTTAGAGGCATCAAATGTTGAGATACTATAAAGCATCATATGGACAGTATAAAGCATCATATCAACATGTACCTGCTTAATCCATTTGAATCCTCAACCACGCTAACACACATTGAGGATCATCTTCGAAGGCACATAAGATCTCTCTGTTATCTGGTCCTTGAACACACCAAAAGCTTTGGTCTTTTCCTCTCTTGTTACTCCCATGGTACTTAAAACTGATATGCATTTCTTGATTGAGAAATCCGAGCCTTCAGCAGCCTGTTGTTCTTTTTGTAGCAGATCAGCGTCATCTTCAGATTGCTTCTTTCTCATGTCCAGGTATCTCTCCATAGTGCCTTCAATATTAGCTGCTGAGCTTCTTGGCCTTCTCTGCTCTCTTTCTTCTCTCTTTCTTGAATTTGGACCATGCCTTCTTTGCGGCCTTTGTGCATTACTTGCAGCACCAACTTTCACTGTTTCTTCTGTGTTTCTTGTATGTTCTGCTTCATGATTAGCTACTCTTGTTGGACTATCAGTTATGGTTTCATAGTTTGTATCTTCATCTCCATTTTCTTGCAATTCTACACCAGCTTCCAGATCATATATTGCTCCAAGTTTGAATTCAGCCGAGCTACATTGTCTCCTTGTCCAAGTGTATCATGTGCAGATGCAGCCATGTTTGAAGTGACGGTATATGTTCCTTCGGCCAAATGACCTACAAAAGAAAATTGTGGTAAGCATCATACAACTCTCCCAATGGACATTGATAGCAAGAAATAAAACTCATGGCAAAACTAACCATCATAGAGCTCCCCCAATGTATCATAGAGAGGGAAAGTTGCCTTGTTGTTACGAAATTTCTTAGCTCTAGGGAAAGTCTGCAGAGAGAAAGCAATCACCTTATAGTGACAAACAAAGCAAACTAACTACAGAGTTAAAAATATTGCTGAAAGTCTTACAATGATAAGGTTGTCCCATAGAAATGGCTCACCCTCAATCATGCATCTATCCTCATTCCAACGACAGCCGCTTTGCTTTCTGGCCTCTTTAAGCATCTTGTAGTCTCTCTTCAGTTCTTTCTCCTTTTCTTGAATCTGAGATTTAGTGAATGACACATACTTGTTGCGCTCATGAAACTCCTTTACAATTTTGTTCCAAGCCTCCGATGACCACACATTGTCTCCTCGACAGCCAGCAGTGTTGTGCTCATGCAAAAGCAGAGCAAGGGATTTCTCAAGAGCTGGATTCCATGTTGCTCTTGGTTTCCCATTGGAAACTACAAAGTGTATAATTTCAGATTTGTAAATTCATAGCAGAAGTACAACAAGGGATGTCTCATAGAAGTACAATAGTTGCATATCTTTGGGAGAACCTCCATGTTTTCTCCTTTTCGCAGCAGCATCAGTCGTAGCCAATAGTTGCATATGCCTTGGGGAACCTCTGCCCACCATTGCAAACCTTGGAGAACCTCTGCCAACCATAGCTGTGAAAACATGCATGATACAATATTCATAACAGAACCATATTCATGAAAATCATTGTTACATAAAACACATGGTATAATATTCATTATATGTACTAATGCAGGTATAAAAAGATAAAAGTATTGGGTTGTTGGAAAAAAAATACCTCTAGGAGAAGGTACTAGATCCCAAGGAGAAGGAACTGGGTCCCAAGATGGGGGAGGTTCGTCTTCTCCAACCCTAGTTGGTGCCGGGAGGATCTACACGAAATGAAAGAAAGTTACTTAAATTAAAAGGGCACAAAAATTCTACAATCAAATAAAAGCTCCGTTTTGTGTGACATGACATATATGGAGTTGATTTCTGGAACAATTACTGAAAGATTAAGAATTTTCATTCTCAACTACTAGTGCAGTTTCATACTCATATAACGAATCAAGTGCAATCAGTCACATAAAATGGGAAAATTAATAATCTTATATACGAAAATGTGTAGGGAGGCAACTCTAATCTTGTGGATTCGCATGTGATGTGAGCATAGAGGACACCACTGAGTGACTGCACAAGCTATCAAGCAAAATAAACTATTCATGTAAACACGAACTGTTAGCTTTTTCTCTGCAGGCCATGCATCAGACGAAGTCCACACACTATGAGATCTTTAAACAAACTTGCGCTAAACTAATCCCAGCCGCCATGCCTAGAATAATGCACGGAGCCACTGCTAATTCAATGTAGGATCTAGAAATCAAGCGGCAGAAATTCTAGCGAGGCCGCGAAAGCTCCTGCACCGTCGCGCCGTCGCCGACTCGCCCTTGCGCCGTCGTGTCGCCGCTGCCGCACACAGGGACTTGTTCCACGACTCTTGACTAGAGGCTGGAATCCCGGGCCAAATGGGGGGGATTTGGTCGAGTTGGGCCGGGGCCGGTTCCCGACGAAGTGTAACCGAACGGGCATTCCACGATGGGCCGGGGTTCGATTCTCTTCGGGCTCATCCACGCGGATCGGACCGTGATCTCTGCCGATCCCGGCCCAAACGAACGAGCCCCCACGGGGATCGGACCGTGATCCCTGCCGATCCCGGCCGAGCCCTAGAGCGGCGCTGGCTCGATGACCGAAGTCCGCAAAGCCGCGCGGGAAGCAGGGGGTGGGCGTGCCGGAGCCGGCGACCCGCCGCCAGTCGCCTCCGCGGTGAAGTATCTCGGGCGGCCGGTTCCGCTTCTAAACAAGATCCACACCTCCATCCGGACCGCACAGTTTCCATCCAACGGCGTAAGAGTGGCCGCCTGACTGTCAATCACCGTCAAGAGTTTTGCAAAACACCCCCTCATTTGGATCGCGACCAATAATCGCGATCCGAATATTTACACGGAACCCCCTAACTTGGATCGCGATTAATAGTCGCGATCCAAACTTTTACATATACCCCCCTAAATGGGATCGCGGTTAATAATCGCGATCCAGTTATTTACATATTACCCCCTTTAGTGGATTGTTTTCATAATGTTCGTGGAGCCGGACGGACGGACGGCGGCAGCGGCCGCGACGCCAATGCCGGCGAGGCTTGAAGTACCGGTTCCTAGCCATGCCCTTCTCCCTTCCTACCAGTAGCACAGCCATCCTCTGGCTCCGTCCCATCCTCCATCCCCATAGGTGCATATTGCATATTCGCTCCCGTTCGTCCTCCCATTCCTGACTCCTGCGCCGCCTCGTCTCAGGCGAGGTTTGACGCCCCACCCCAATTCGCAGTCTCCGTGCTCCACCACTGACGTGCTCACCGTAGTGGCCTGTCTATCAACCAGGCGAGAAGGCAGTGTTAGACTAATGAATTGTATCAGATTGTATTTGGGCCGTGCATGGCCTTGGGCCTTGTGCCTCACGTTCACAGGCCCATACACGCCAGCGCATTGCGCTAGGGCTTGCCGTAGACGGCTCCCCTGCCTTTATATGTACTCATACTTTCGATCAATTCAACTATCGCAATAATTATTTCTGCTATCATGGTATCATTGAGTGGTTCGTTCTTTCGACCCTCGCTTCTGCTCCTCTAAACCCTAGCCGCCGCCGCCGGCCGCCTATCCCCGCGACATCTTCCCGTCGCTCCTCCACCTCACACGGCGGCGCCCCCCAACCTCGCCACTCCCTCCTACGCGGCGCTACCCCCTCTCCTCCCCTCATCATGTCGGATTCCTCATCGTCCCCCGATGCCGTCGAGCTTGCGGCGATCTCAAGTGCTCGTGCCGAGGTCGAACGACTTGCGGTTTCCACCGTAGCGGCAGACGCCGCCGCCCTTCAGCGCGCCAAGGACGCGCTCGCCCAGCTTGAGGCCGCGCGCGATGCTGGCCTCAAGATCGTCCTCAACACCAAGGCCGCCCACGACGCTGCCCTTCACGTGGACGTCACGGCCCAGTCCGCCGCCGCTGTTGCTGCACTCCACGCCCAAGCAGTCGCCCTCGCCAACATCAAGGCGGCCATCCCGATCATCATCGACCTCAACTCCACGAACTACAACAAGTGGAAGGCCCTCTTCCTCAACACCCTTGGCATGTACGAGCTCACCGATCACGTCCTCGACGACACCGACGACGACACCGCCGCTGACCTGTACTGGATCCGTATGGACTGTACGGTGAAGTCATGGATCTTCGGCACCATCACCCAGGAGCTGATGGATGTCATCCACACCGGCACCCCTCGCACCCGCACGCTGTGGCTCAACCTCGAGAACCAGTTCATCGGCAACAAGGAGACACGCGTCCTCATGCTCAACGCCCAGTTCCGCAACCTCGTGCAAGGTGATCTCCCCGTCCCCGAGTACTACCGCCGGCTGAAAAGCATGACGGATGGCCTCGCCGACCACGGCCATCGCGTCGACGACCGCGACCTCGTCCTCACCACGCTCCAGGGCCTCAACGAGCGCTTCCAGTACATGGCCGCCCTCATCAAGCGCCAGCGACCCTTCCCCAACTTCGTCACGGTGCGCACCGACCTAGAACTCGAGGAGATGTCCACGCAGCCCAAGATGGCGTCACAGGCCTTGGTCGCCGGTACTTCACGGTCGTCCACGGCTCCTGCCACCCCGGCAGGCCACGGCACGCCTGCTGCGGTGCCCTCCCCGTCCAGTG
>LAPY01000980.1:120463-140315 GCA_000970635.1 Eragrostis tef | reverse complement strand
CCGACAGGCCGTAAGTACTAATGGCGCCGCGCGGCGGCCGGTGACGCCCGCCCGCGCCACAGGTCGTTGTCGTCGAGGCTGACGAGCTGGTAGTCCGCGGAGGAGTAGACGCTCCGCCACGTGCTCGAGGTCTCGGTGGCGCTCAGCAAGGTGAGGATGCAGCCCAGGATGCTCCCAGGAAGGGAGCTCAGCCTGTCTGCAGGTGCGTCGTCTCTCTCCTCTTTATCATCAGTGTCATGATCCTGTCTTGAGCTCCCACTGACAACAGCGACACCACGTTGTGCGGCCGACGGGGTAACTGTTGCGGCCTTCTTCCTCTTCTTCGCGTCAGGGTTGCATGGTGGCGCCATGACGCCTAGTGAAAACAATAAGATTGTAAACTGAAAAGGATGCATACGGCGTACCTAACAGAGACATTTTGACAATAGTTCTTCTAGGTTTGCCTTACTATACGTAAACCAAATATATTAAAATATTCAGTACAAATACGCTTTTGTAACTCGGAATTATTCATTCGTATTATGGTGAGCTTCATGCATAATATCAACAAAACCCTCCTATATCATTTTCTTTCCTTTTTGAGATGATCCTATATCCTATATATCAGCGGACCAAACCAGCCTAGCAAGACAAATTTAGACAGCCCATGGGCCTAGCCGTTGCATGTACATGGCGACTTATTGGGTAGGCTAGTCAAATAGCCTATCAAGTTAGACTTATTTGCAGCAAGACAAATTTAGACGGCCCATGGTGACTTATTGGGTATGCCAGACCAATAACCAATCAAATTCCAACTCATTTGCTCTACTTAGCCTGTCAATTGACTATCAATATTTTCAAATACCATTTAATAGTTTTATAAAATCATATTAAAATTTTAAGAAACATAACACATCTAAAATGTTAGCACGGTGCAAATAAAATGTTGGTACGATACATTCAAAATTTTAAGTCTGGAAAAATATATTCATATGAGATCTCATTTTCCAAATTAACTGTAACAAACACTTAGGTTCAAACAAATTCAAAAACGGATTTACGGTTTAGGAAAAAGACAGGTTTAAAGTTTGAAAATTGTTTCTTTTTCTACTCCTCCCACACGCGTTGTGCGAATCTCAGCCATGGCACATTTGTAAAACATTAACCTATCAAATGTTAATTGTAGGCCGTCCTATATACCTATGTATCAGATTTGTGGCATGAAGGGGCAACACCATGCCAGCCCACACAACCTAAGCTAAGTCTCCAATCTACACAATGCGAAGCACCAATATTTGGAAATCTCGTCGACATGGAAATCAACAAAGGATTTCTATACATACTCACCTCTCAATGGATCCACTTCTTCTCTAGAAAAATCCTCTGAAACGACAACGCTAGGAGTTATGGCGGTGACAGGAGAGTCGCGAACAGGCAGAGGGTTGCGGCGGCGGCGAGGGTGGTGCGAGAGAGCGAGAGGAAACCTAGATCCTAGCCTATGCAGTGCTCTTTATAATTGTGATTTGTACGAGTGGGCTAGATGTACATATATGGGCCTTGGGCTAGTTCCTGGGGCACTGAGTAATAGAGAAAGACACTTTTACCCCTCGATAAATTCCATCTACCCTGATCATACATCACAAGATCCTTTCTCCTAACCTCATCCGTGGGACACAACATCCCACAATGTTGTTCAACATCTTCTTGCACTGCCTCCCGACTATGGCTCGTGTCGCTACTCCGTCGTAGACCACCTCAGTGTAGTTGAAAACCCCCCAAGTGAGCGCATATCGATCATTATTGTGAGGCTCGCTAGCTTCTTCAATGTGACAGGCCTTTGGGTGGCTTGTGCCCCTTCGTGGCCGCGCTCGGAGCTGTTGTGACACATTCAGTAACCTACCTACATGTCTCTCTCTGCCGCACATAGCCACTTCAGGTTGAGCTTGCATCTGACAAGGCCATACTCGCTTATGTCTTCATCGTGCATCCATCCAGAGCACTGTGGTGGTGCATCGCAGCCGACTCCATTGCTAGGATCGTTTTGATCTACAACGAGTTTGACGTTCAGCGCACTCATTTCCAGATGAAGCCAGATGAAGATGGTAGATGATAAGGCATGATATTGAGGTTATAAGGAAGAGGAGAAGAATCCAACACTTCGGGTTTCTACATATGCATACAATCTTTACATTTAGGCATAAAATTTTAATGCTTAAATTTCTTACATAAAAGGAAGAGGCAGTAGAAAACATTTTTTTCTCTTGCTTTCAAATGTAGCACGTGTACTTACATGGCTTATGAAGCTAAATAGGATATTATGCGGGATCCTCCTTGCTTATTTAGATTCTCTAACTGAAATCATTGCCAATCAAAAAATGTAACTTTTCAATCAAGAGCACGACGCAAAATACATCACGTGCTGGGCTTTTTTGGGGATGTTCACCACTAGAGTCGCGGATACAGTCATTCCCTTCTTGCTACTTTTCAATGTTATGTGCATCATGCTAATTTCTTCTTGCTACAGTGCAAGATTATGTAGGACTTCTTTAAAAGTACTCCTTCATCTTGAAACATTTGACGTTTTAACTTTGAACACAAGCATTAAAAAGAGATGGAAACGAAATGAAGTGATATAGAGAGGAGATGTACTTCATTCGCACCAAATATTGGTCATCCTTTTGAGAAATATTTTGAAACACTTTTGATGCTACAATACTCTAATGGCCAAAATTTGAAGATATAGGTGCAAATGTATAGAGAGGGGGCAAAACATGACAAGAATCACTCATGTTCATAAACAAATGAAATTTCAACATTATTCTGTGATTTCTTTTCCTAGTTCTATGATCATAAACAGTATAACTCGGATCCAGTATATCTGAAATGTGTGCTTAGGTATTTTCACTTTCGGGCCGTACCAAGTGACCGCAACTGCATTTCAATCCATATAATTTATTATTATCCTTGCTTCCAAAAAGGAAATTAAAAATTGGGAGGAGGGGGAAAAAAAATCTCACCGAACTAACGACACGTGTTCGTCCCGGCTCCCGAGATATATAGAAGGGAAAACGCTCTAGGTGTCTCCCCTCCGCTCCTCGTATCGTCTCCTCTTTCTCTCTCTAAACCCTAGCGCCGCGACCCGGGCGACCGAGCAATCCTAGGTTTTCCGCGCGAGGTAAGCCGCCGGACCTCTCTCCTTGCCCAGTCGGGCTCGGGCGCGATTCGCGCTGTTCTGCGGCGGCGGCTGGTTTCAATTTTTGTTTCTGATGCCGATTTGGTTTGGTGGCTGGTTCTCCGTGCAGGCGAGGGATTTGACCAGCGGGATGGCGGAGGAGAAGGTGGGTCGGATCTTCGTGGGAGGGCTGTCGTGGAACACCACGGAGCGCACGCTGGAGCGCACCTTTGGGGAATACGGCAAGGTCATCGAGGCGCAGGTATAGCGACGGTTCTGTCCCTGTGGTGATGCGTGTGATTTTCAGCGGATTATTAGTTAGGACTTAGGAGTTCCTGTTTCGAGAAATTGTTATGCTGGGATAGATAGATGGTGAGATCTGTTTTATTAATCCCTGCATAATTGAGTCTCAAAAAAAAAATCCCTGCATAATTGTTTGATTTGGTCGTTAGATTCATAATCGGGAAAAATATCTCCTTTTGGCAATCAAAACAATTTCCATTAGGACAAGGATCGCAAATAAGTAAATATAAATAAAAAAATTTTGTGTTTTGCTGGGGAAGAAAAATGTGAAACTGATTGTTGGAACTTGGATTCGTTTAGTTTACTTGATGAAATGTGTGTTGTTATCAATTTGCCATCTTTTTTGTTAAAGTCATATCCTCTGTGATATTAGTGAAGTTATATGTTGCATGAATCAGAACTGCCCCCACAAAATTAAAGCACGCCTTGGTTGTATTGAAGGTCATTTGAACACTTGTGAGCAAAAGAAACGTAATTTTCCCCGTTGAATAAATTTGGCTACTAGGTTTATGTGTAAGCTGTTAACTGAAGCATGCCGGTTTTCTTGTATCTTTTTTTAGTTAGGCCTGCCTTTTTTCGTGCCTTCCTACTTCAATCTAATAGCAGTTACTTATTCGCAGAGGCTGCATTCACTTCCGTTACCATATTTTAGAAAGTACCTGGAAAAGAAATTCACTAATCAATACAGATCACTGGCTAGCTTTTTTGGGGCAGCAGTTTCAGTCAAAATCAGTTGGAAGTTTGCACACTGTTAGAGTCAATTTTCATAGATCTTCTCTGCTTTTTGAGCAGAACCACCGACCTTTCTTTGCCATCCTAGTACTTAACTGATGTCAGCTCACAGAAAACAAACTGTCACCGCTATGGTTAAAGAGTGCCATGGGACAAAACATGATTGCCAGTGCTGGATAATGGATACAAATTTTGGGAAAGTTCATCCTTTTTTCAGATCAGTTTGATAAGAAAGGCACAGGAACTATGTTGTCCTTTGATTAGTAAAGACAGTGCAGGTGATGCTGAAGACTGATTGTTATATGCTCATCTGTGCTTACGTTTGCTGGGGAGATATTTTTTCAGTGTCAATAGTGTCCTTCTCTCTGGAATGGAAATGCTTAGTCTTACACACAAAAGAACAATATAAGATTAGAAAATTATTTAGATGTTTGATGTTGCTTTTGCCTTATCATAAAGGAACCTGACTAAGTAAACCTGACCTCCTGTTGTTAGAAATTCAGCTCTTAGATTATGTTTGCATTGCACCTATTCTGCTGGAAAAGATAACTGGTCTCAGCTCAGTTTGTGGGTTGGAATCACTGGTTCCGTAGCACGTGGACCGCACGCAAGTGTTTCTCTTTCAGAAGCTCTACTGGTTTCCTTCGGGCTCATCAACAATGTTTGTGGTTTCTTGATGCGTCCCGACTTCCGACCATACTATGCCTGATAATTAGTGCTGTGTACCGGCAGGGCAGCTAAAGCAGGTTGTGATTTGCATACAGCATATGAGATGTGATATAAAGATTGGCTGCTACTATTCTACAGCTGTATATGATGGTTTCACTGGCTTGCATGTGTTCATGTCACCCAGTTTGTATGTGCATGTTATTGCTCCTTTAGTGATACATTTTTTTTTTGGGCCTGCTCACTACTACATATATATAGTTGCTATATTCCATCAGTTCACTTTCATTGTATGTATAGGTTGTAGTCGAAAGGGACACAGGCCGTTCCAGGGGGTTTGGATTTGTTACATTTTCGGAACCTCGGGCTGTGGAAGCTGCCATTCGTGGAATGCATAATGGAGAACTAGATGGGCGGAATATTTCTGTGAACAAAGCTCAACCTAGAATGAACACTGATGATGGTTATGGATATGTGGGTGGTGGTGGTTACTCATCTGGTGCTAGAGGTGGATACCGCAGTGGAGCTGACGCTGTTCCAGCAGCAAATGATGATTGCTTCAAATGTGGCCGCCCTGGACATTGGGCTCGTGAATGCCCTTATTCAGATGGAGGCAGAACTGGAAGATACTCTCCTGCTTCTAAGTATGGTGGTGGCACTGTGGGACGTGGCGACCGCTTTGGTGGATCAGACCGTTTTGCTAGCCGCTACGATGATGATCGATATGATGGTGGGCGTTACATGGAGAGCAGGGATACCTACTACGGTGCTGGACGTGATCGTTATGCCAGTGATCGCTATGCGCCAGCAGCAGATCGCTATTCTGGTGACAGATATAATGGTGCAGATCGTTATGCATCAAGTGGCTTTTCCAGGGAAAGAAGTTATGAGAGAGATGGAGGACGGACCAGTGGAACCTACTACCGTGATGATCCTAGGGGCTCTGGTGGTTATGGCAGAGGTGGAGCACGTGTGGGGAGTGGTGGACCTGCTCGCTTTGGTGGGAGTTACAGAGATAGACCTGCTCCCTATGATCGTCCTGCCAGGGGAGCGCGCACTTATGATGATCGCTACTGATGAAGCTTACCTTAGAGAAGACCAGAGAGATCCATTGTGTTTCAGCTATCCATCTATATTCCTATTTTTATTTGCTATGTTGATGCCTCAACTCTGTTCGGTAGTGTGGTTTGTTTAATTAGTCAAGACAATGCATCAGTACTTGAATTGTTAGTTTGTTGGTACAATAAACTGTAGGCAGTGTGTGATCCTGGTTCCTTAAGTCATGTTTGTGTAAGTACTGTGATCTTCTGTTAAAGGCAGCATGTAATCCTTGAATCAGTCCACAGTCCTGGATTTGTGCCAACTCATCGAGGCTACTGTGAAAATATTATATCTTTGGATGATCTTTGCACAAAGAATGGTGAATGCTCGTTGCTGAGGGGCCACACTGCTTATCTGTTGAAAGGGACTAGTCATTTCGCTCAGTTGAAGCTAGATCTCACCTCGTGCTGGGCCATGGAGACGGCAAGAAGGCCAAGAACAGCGAGGAGGAGCAGCCTGGTGGCCATGGCCATTTTTGCAGGACACAAGTAGGGTGTGACACGAGGGAAGCAGGGAAGAAGCTGGACTTTGATGAAGAGTGAGATGGAAGATGCAGACATATTTATAGGCGGAGTCGTAGTAGATCCAGCTGGTTTCAAGATGCCGTCGCTGCTCTTCTTCTATTACCTTGAAAACGGAATGTAGCGGCAGGATATGCAGTCCATCATGCATGCCAACATGCGTCAAAAGGGTTGCTTTCTCTACTTGCTACTAGCCAGTAGGCACTCATGCATGTTCAGTTTATCTAACGTTTTGCATTGTCTATTGGAGGAAAAAAGATTATTATCTTGTCCAAGGTCGATCGATGCTTGGATCTGGAAATATTTTCTGAATTTTCCCTAGCACTGAATTTCGTGAAAAGGGAATGACCAGTGGCTTGCAAATTTTCTACTTCGCGGCCGCTCAGATGCGGTAGCCGGTTGGTTTCGTGAAAACCGGACTTTCTGGTCTGGTCCGGTAAGCAAACCGGTTCGGTTTTTTGAAAAAAAAAAGATAACACAGTGTTTTTAAAGGAACCGGTAAACTAGTTTGGTTTTTCCGGTTTACCAGACTGGTTTTTTAGAATCGGAAAGTCCGGTTTTTTTGGAATTGCAATCTGCCCCGGCCACCCATATCGGCGGTGCTGGTGCATGCTTTGGAGCTTTGCCATAGCCGTATCGACCCATTTGCCAGTTTGGCGCGAGCGCATGTGCCGCTTCACGTGGACGCACGCCCGTCCCGGGAGCACTCGCAAGTACCAACCTGCTAACAATGCCGTAATCTTAAAGTTCAGGCGTCTGCAGTCTACATACAACACAAGATCAATTTCATATGAATGGTGATCGATGCATGTAGTAAAGTCGCACATAATTTATGTATGGTTTGGCCAAAAAAAAATATCTGTACGAAGTTCTCGTGTGTCCAGGTTGGTAACGATGGATCTACACTGACAAGCAACTTACTCAGTACTATCTACCGACTTCGTTCTTCGAAGACGTTGGTACGGTACATACTATACGGATTATACAGCTACTCGTCTGCAATCACGGGTCTGGTTGTAGCGAGCTCTACTAGCTGTTAGCCTGTTACTCGAGGTCACTGTCATGCAAGCTGGAAACGAAGGCACAAGACAAGAACATGGACTGCAACGTTGCGGAAATTGCTAAAAGAAGCCCAGCCCCGGGAAATGTAAGGAGAAGCCCGCTCAACGGAACATACGGACCGAATCCCATTTGCGCCCACGTTTTGCTCAAAAAAAAAAACAATTGCGCCCACGTACCGGTCAAACTTTTCAAACTCGCAAAGGCCCATAGCCATACCGATCAGTTCGAAACACTCGGCCTTCTCATTCCCGGATTCCCCTCGCCCTCATCACTGCCGTCGTCCCTGCCGCTTTTCATTTCTCTCCCTAGTCCCTACCCGTCCCCCTTCTCCCGGCAGCCAAGTCCGCGGGCGATCGAGACGGAGCCGCGCCGCGCTTCGCCGGGGCTCTCCGCCGCCTCGCACAGGGCGCCAGGTACGACCCGCTTTGCTCGTCCTCGCTCCCCTCCGTGTTAGAGTGGCGCCACGAGACCGGAAACCCTAGATCACACTCGGTTGCGCTAGACTGCTAGTGGGATGGGGCGGTAGTTTACGGGCTAGTAAAGGAAGAGGGATGTGGACCTTCCGTTTTGTTTTGGATGATGCGACTCTTTCGGTCTGGTAGGGCACTAGGGCGTAGGAGTACCCAATCCATCCGGGATTCATGCGGCAGATCAGCAACGACGGCCTATTTTCCAATTGCTTTTGCTATTGAAGCGCTAATTCGCGCTGTTAGCAGTGACCCCAAGCCAAAATTGTTCCATATAGTTTCGGTGGGTTTGGGGTGAGTGGTGCGGGCCAGTTAGGGGAGGGCAGGGCTTGATGGGAGGCAGCTGCATGAGCAGGTGGCCCGCTGGTGGTCTGTGTCTTGCGGTGGTGGGGGCTATGCTGCTGCGAGCGGCACCGTCTCTGGCGGAGGCGCTGAGGAGGCATAGAGCCGGTGGTCGACAACGAATTCAGAGGCTGTTAGGTGCGAAGGTAGAAAATGAACAGGTCGTCAGATAGTACGACCTGGTGACCAGTAGTTACCTCTGTAGTTTTAGAACCAAACATTACTCCATTCATTTGAATTGATAAGGCGCACATGCATTTGAAGGTTCATACTTTGGAAATGTTGACCAACCATCTTGCTAAGTACCACTTGATTTGATTTTTATTTCAATTTACAATGTGCTATTATAGTCATCACGAATCAAAGGTATATTGCTAAAGAAAATTTTATCGAAATTTGACTTGAGACTGTCCAAAACATATCATACATACCTTATAGAGATTGACAGATGACTAGACGAGTACACCACTTGAGATGTGCTCAGTAATCTTACCTTGAAGTTGAGGCCATAGAAGTACATTTCCACCGCATTATCTTTGCTTCACCGCACAGTTATTAGCAAACTGTTGAATCAAGACGTATGATATGTTTTCCGTTTCTCAGCTGTTACCTCCTGTGTCCTTTTGCTGTCAGCCGTATAAAAAAAGAAAAAGAAAAACGGAGGTAGTACATTTCGAAATATAAGTGAAATAAGTAGCATGTCCTGACTCTGCATTTCCTTGCAGTGCATTGCTTCAAAGGCAATTTGGCTCCTCCTGGTCTGAATTATTCTTGGTTCAATCTGAGTAATTCAATTCCACTGTGGAGGGGAAAATGAGTGGTGCTCCAAAGAGGTTGCATGAGGAGGGTAGTCACTCTACACCTGCAAAACGTCCTTTGGATGATAGCAGCTCCTATTCCAGTCCGTCAGGGAAAGCTATTCAACCTGGCAGCAGTGATTTCCATGGTGCTTTTGAACATGAAAAAAAAAAAAAAACTGTTGAATCCAGATATATGATATGTTTTCCATTTCTCATCTATTACCTCCGCTGTCCTTTTGCTGTCGCTAGTGTCAAAAATAAAAAGGAGGTAGTACATTTCAAAAAAAAAGTAAAATAAGTAACATGTCCTGACTCAGCATTTCCTTGCAGTGCATTACTTCAAAGGCAATTTGGCTCCTCCTGGTCTGAATTATTCTTGGTTCAATCCGAGTAATTCAATTCCACTGTGGAGGGGAAAATGAGTGGCGCTCCAAAGAGGTTGCATGAGGAGGGTAGCCACTCTACACCTGCAAAACGTCCTTTGGATGATAGCAGCTCCTATTCCAGTCCGTCAGGGAAAGCCGTTCAATCTGGCAGCAGTGATTTCCATGGTGCTTTTGAACATGATGGAAGATTTGCCAAGGTTCAACGGGTTGAGCCCCGTGATGATAAGGCTAGGTCATCTCTGTCTCATCGGATGCCTATTGGCACCAGCAACTTTGCTGACCATCCTATCTCCTCTGACAGCAGATTAGAATCAAAGCAAAATAAAGATGCACGGGACTCTAAGGCAGATGACCGTGAGTCTAAGGCTGATGCTAGGGATGTCCATAGTGACTCAAGAGTTGAGTTTCAAGGTAATAAAGTTGAGAGTGATGTAAAGGTAGATAACAGAGTAGATGAAAGTGAAATAAGAACTGAGAGAAGGAGCCATGCTGATTACAAAGCTGATACCAAATTTGAAAAGGATAGTCATCCTTCAGTTACATCACATTTAGGCTGGAAAGACAATAAAGACCATAGGGGTTGGCGTTTTCCACGCCCTGGAACTCAAAGTACAGACGAAACCCCCAAAGTTCCAACTCCTGTGGAAGAACATAACTCCAAGGATGCTCATGAATCTACTGGCGACAACAAAACAGACCCTAAAAGTGAAGATAAGTTCAGAGACAAGGACAGAAAAAAGAAAGACGAAAAACATGGTGCTAGAGAAAGTGATAGAAATGATCGACGAATCGGTATACAGATTGGAGGCAGCAGTGTTGAGCGAAGAGAAATGCAAAGGGAAGAGAGGGATGCTGAAAAGTGGGACAGGGAAAGAAAAGACCCCCAAAAGGACAAGGAAGGCAATGCTAGGGAGAAGGATTCTGCCAAGAAAGAGGCATTAGTAGCTACTGAAAAGGAGAACATAGTGGAAAAAGCCATATCTGATGGAGCTGTTAAAATTGCAGAGCATGAGAATACATCAACAGATTCCAAGGCTCTTAAGGATGACATATGGAAAGCTCACGATATGGATCTGAAGGACAAGAAAAGAGACAAGGATGTGGATGCAGGAGACAGACATGACCTGCTATACGAAGTTATTACGATAAGGATGGTTTCGGAAGTGTCCAACGCAAGAGGATTGCACGACCGAGAGGAGGTAGTCAATCATCTCAGCGAGAACCTCGATTTCGTTCCAAAATGCGTGATGGTGAGGGGTAAGCTTAACAGTGCTCCTTTCTGTGTTTCTTTCTTTTATTTTTTCCAATTATAATGATAAGGTAAATGCAGTTGCATTGCATTCACCAATTTAGGAATTTTGTCTCTACTATGTAGGAGCATGCTGCTTAGTAGGTTGGAGCTTTATTGATTGGTGATGGCTAATCAATAATAAATCTCATAACCTTTGTTCTGAATTGCAGGTCTCAAGGTTAGTCAAGTTCATATCTACATTCTTGGCTGAATACAATGGATAGTGGTGCTTTCCTTTGGGACGGAATTCATCAAAGGACCACCTTCTATAGCCTATATGTTCATTTTATGTCAATGTCATTTCGTTCTGTATCAAAAGCTTGACCTCTACAATAAGTGCACACATTGATTTATGTGATAGCTCTGTAGGGTTAAGTTTTTTTTTGTTTTGTTTTTTTGTTTGCTTACCTGAGTATTCTATCGGTTGCAGGTAAGTCAGAGGTGTCTGCCATTGTTTACAAAGCTGGGGAATGCATGCAGGAGCTTCTTAAATCATGGAAAGAGTTTGAAGCGACCCAGGATGCTGGAAGTTCTGAAAGTCGACAAAATGGTCCTACTCTAGAAATTCGTATACCTGCTGAATTTGTTACTTCAACAAATCGTCAAGTAAGTGTACTGGCTTGGCAGACAACCACTGGTTTATTTACTTGAGCTATCCCAGGTTGCATGTTGTCACTGAGGTGCTCTCAGGCCCTTCTGTTATTTATAGCATCATAAGAGCTTCCTTCTACTGTAGTGGCACTTGAAATTTTATGGTTGATCACATTTGCCATTTGTCTTACAGCTATGCCTGGGCTTTCCAGCATCTTTAGTTCTTTACTTTTGTTTTGCACATCTGAAATCATGCAGGCTAAAAAAAATGATGTTTGTATATGAATGATGCAAAGTTTGTCATGTATCTGTCATTCATTTGTTAAAATCATTGTTTGCAGGTAAAGGGTGCTCAGCTTTGGGGAACAGATATTTACACTAATGATTCAGATCTTGTGGCCGGTATTTTCCTGATCACTGTTCGGAACTTATAATCGCTCTTTTTATAGAATAAACTCTAAACAGTTCACCTCATGCAGAGGTTTTTTGTTTTTATATTCTAATGTGTATCCATGTGTTCTTTAAGTGCTAATGCATACTGGGTACTGCTCTCCTACATCGTCACCTCCAACCTTCTATATATAGACTATGTTCATTTTAGGTCAATGTCATTTCGTTCTGTATCAAAAGCTTGACCTCTACAATAAGTGCACACATTGATTTATGTGATAGCTCTGTAGGGTTAAGTTTTTTTTTGTTTTGTTTTTTTGTTTGCTTACCTGAGTATTCTATCGGTTGCAGGTAAGTCAGAGGTGTCTGCCATTGTTTACAAAGCTGGGGAATGCATGCAGGAGCTTCTTAAATCATGGAAAGAGTTTGAAGCGACCCAGGATGCTGGAAGTTCTGAAAGTCGACAAAATGGTCCTACTCTTGAAATTCGTATACCTGCTGAATTTGTTACTTCAACAAATCGTCAAGTAAGTTTACTGGCTTGGCAGGCAACCACTGGTTTATTTACTTGAGCTATCTCAAGTTGCATGTTGTCACTGAGGTTCTCTCAGGCCCTTCTGTTATTTATAGCATCATAAGAGCTTCCTTCTACTGTAGTGTCACTCTATGTTTTTAAGGCGTCGCCTAGGCGACGCTTTGGCGTCAGGGCGCAAAAAATTTCTGGGCGTCCTCGTCGCCTTACTAGGATTTAGCCAAGGCGGGGAGAGAAGGAGCAGAGCAGATCCAGCGGCCATTGATCTGGGAGGCATGGCAGCAGTGAGGAGAGGCGGCGGCAGAAGAGGAGCGGCAAGGGAAGAGGAGCAGGGAGGAGCGGGGGTGGTGCCGGAAGAGGAGCATGGGAGGAGCGGGAGCGGCCATGGAGAAGCGAAGCGGCGGCGGCAGACGCATCACGAAGAAGACGATTGGATGAGTCGATCGACCCCTAAAACCTATCTGGGAACGACCTGGGCCACTATTGGGCTGGGCCAAGTGCCCTTTCTTCCCTCCCTCTCTCCCTTTTCTCCTTTCTTTTTTCTTTTTTCCTTTCCCTCCCTCCAGCCTTCCTCTGTGTTCCAGTTTTCATAGAATGGTATGGCGTCGCCTTGCCTCGCCTTAAGAGCGCCTAGGCGTTGCCTAGGCGTCTGGAGGGGTGCAGCACACCGCGCCTCGCCTTACCGCCTTAAAAACATAGGTGTCACTTGAAATTTTGTGGTTGGTCACATTTGCCATTTGTCTTACAGTTATGCCTGGGCTTTCCAGCATCTTTACTTTTGTTTTGCACAACTGAAATCATGCAGGCTAAAAAAATGATGTTTGTATATGAATGATGCAAATTTTGTCATGTATCTATCATTCATTTGTTAAAATCATTGTTTGCAGGTAAAGGGTGCGCAGCTTTGGGGAACAGATATTTACACTAATGATTCAGATCTTGTGGCCGGTATTTTCCTGATCACTGTTCGGAACTTATAATCGCTCTTTTTATAGAATAAACTCTAAACAGTTCACCTCATGCAGAGGTTTTTTGTTTTTATATTCTAATGTGTATCCATGTGTTCTTTAAGTGCTAATGCATACTGGGTACTGCTCTCCTACATCGTCACCTCCACCATCTGCCATACAAGAACTACGTGCAACTGTTCAAGTTTTACCACCACAAGACAGTAAGCACTCTTTTGTTTTGTGTGAGTTAACTCACAGCTGGTTGGAAGGACAGATGGTTGAATGAATACTCATAAAATTTGGTATGTATCCCAGGTTACACTTCAACATTACGGAACAATGTCCGTTCTCGTGCTTGGGGAGCTGGGATTGGTTGTAGCTTTCGCATAGAACGCTGCTGCATCGTGAAGGTATTATTATGACTGGTGACACTAGAGAACGTTGCAATGCCTTCTTTTGTTGGTTCTTATTGATGTGGCTACATTCACAAACCTTTTACTGATAACTGTTTCTGAACCTTTTGTGGATTACTGTTCCATATGATGTCTGATTAGCATCCTTTTCATGCTTTGCAGAAAGGTGGTGGCACCATTGATCTTGAACCACGCCTTAGCCACACATCAGCAGTGGAGCCTACACTTGCTCCCGTTGCGGTTGAGCGTACAATGACGACGAGAGCAGCAGCTTCCGTAATTTCCCCTTTTCTCTTTGTCATGTGTTTGCAGTTGAATCAATATACAGTTGCTTACAGTTTATTCTTTATCCATTGATCTCTTTTGCTTCTATCCTAAGAATTTTCCTGATATGATTTATACAGAATGCATTACGTCAACAAAGATTTGTTCGGGAAGTCACAATACAGTACAATCTCTGCAATGAGCCATGGTATCTACTAACATACCCTCTAAACCCTCTCATTTTAAGCTCACTCAAAGCTCTGTCAAGTAAAATATATTGGTGCTTGATCTAGTTGTCAGTAAAATATATTCATGCCTCATTTCCAGCTAAGGTGTGAGTTGTGACACTTTTCTTTTCTCTGACATTATCTTCATTCAGGTTAAAATATAGCATAAGCATAGTGGCAGACAAGGGACTAAAAAAATCTCTTTATACTTCTGCAAGACTGAAAAAAGGCGAAGTCATATATTTGGAAACACACTTTAATAGGTATGAAGCATTTGCCATACTCTGAAGATCTGTGATTTGTTTTGTTTACTACCAACATCTTGATTATGGAACTCACTCTTTTCCGGTTTTGGTACAAGTTTCCACAGGTACGAGCTTTGCTTTAGCGGAGAGAAGCCTCGTAGCATTGGATCTAACTCCAATGCATCAGAAGCAGAACCTGAAAAACACCACAACAGTGGTCACCATTCACAAAATGGGGACAGAAGCTCCATGGATCACGAACTTCGGGATGTGTTCCGCTGGTCTCGCTGTAAGAAAGCCATGCCTGAAAGTGCCATGCGCTCAATCGGTATCCCACTACCACCGGAGCAACTTGAGGTATTTCTGCTTCCTTCAAGTTCAAGCTGCTGGGCAGATAGAATCAGTTTACATTGTCTTTTTGTTACCTGTATGATGCAGGTGTTGCAGGACAACTTAGAATGGGAGGATGTGCAGTGGTCGCAGACCGGTGTTTGGGTTGCTGGGAAGGAGTACCCCCTTGCCCGAGTGCATTTCCTCTCTCCAAACTAGCAGTAGCTGATGTCTCAACCAACGAAGGACCAATTCTTTTTCCTGGACAGGGCAGGCGCATCTGAACGTTGCAGTTTTTCTATGGTAGAATGTGTGATGCTCCGCTGCTATTGTATAAAGAAAGCTCCACTGCTGTAGGCTGTGTTGTGTGTAGCCTTGACTTCGACCATGTTTAGTTCCTGGCTTGCTCCGTGTCTCAGATGCATTTGATTTTAGGACAGACTGATTAAATAACTAGTGCACTGTAATTCAACTGTTATTGGATATTCTATAATTTTAGCTATCCATGTACAACGGATGGTGCTGAACGGTTACTGATTTATTCGGCTCTTTTATCCCTGGGTTGTTGCTCAAATCAGAAATGCATAATTTTGTCGATGGACTGCGTTTTTAGTGTACTGAGAGTGCGAAGCTGAGAAATATATGGTTTGTGTTTACGCAGACCTCATGCAGGGTGTTAGGTTTGGTGATTTATTTATTTTTCCTTTTTTTTGTGTGTTGGGGGGGGGGGGGGGGGGGGGGGGGGGGGGGTTTTTTTCACTGCCGCAGATGCATCTGGCTCGTATGCAGGCTTAAATCTGCTTCTCATGGTGAATTACCGTACATGTTCCTCCACTGAAGTTCCTACTTCCTACCGTACCAACAGCAGCGTGCTGACTGTCTGACCGTTGTGTGGTCATGCTGATGTGTCTTCTCGATTCATTGTTCTGGAGCACGTTGTGTGTGATGGCTAAATAGAAAAATTTGGATTGGCCAGCACATAGTTAAACGATGCTGTTCTTTTTTCAATCTTATTGTTGTGTTCTTGCTGTAAAACTGAAATATCATACTCACTGCTTATGTAAGTTATTATATTTGAGTCGGATACCTCTGTTTATATCATACTGGCCGCATGCAAGCAATGCACATGTTTGGAGAACCGTAGGACGCTAATCACGCAAAAGATACAGAGCTATACATCATGATTGAACTGCTCACCTTTCAGTTAGGACATGCACATGTTTTTTTTTATGGTTACAACATGCTGAAGTAAAATAGCTTTTCTTTAGTATTAGTGCACACAATCATCCATAATTTTAAACTTTCAGAAATGACGAAATACAACGGGACTAGACCAGCATAATTGGAGCACTGCTGTATTCTGGCTATTGTTGTTGGCCACAACTGAATCAGTTACGGTCTTGACTTTACGATCTCATCCAGTTCCATACGGTCCAATCTTTCCTGACAGAGCCAGCAAAGGCCTTGCTAACATCATATATCAGTACCTGATATAGCATATCCATTCCTTTTACATTCAGCTGCAGGATAATGGAGTACCTTCAGCACAGTACAGACCGGGGTAGAACCTTGTAGGGATTTAGGATTGAACTGGGGTCCAGCAGCTTCTTGATGGAGGCCATCAATTGCACCTGATCAAATTATAGCATCAGTTGAGGTTTAGCATCTCGAATGCAAATGCATAGTTATCTACTGATGAACTAATAGAAATGCTGAAGAATCAATACAAGCAATGATGGAGCTTCATTGTGGCCAGGGGTGTGTTGTTCATAGCATACAATTTTGTGTTACATTAGCATTAAGCTAACCAGTATTGGACATGGAGAGAAGTTCCCCAATTAGCAAAATAAAGAATTCTGTGCCATGCCACATGTGAAAAAAAAACATTAGGCATAGCATGAAGGGTTCCCAGACTGAACTGAGACATTCTAATGCAAGAAAAAGGTGGTGCATACCAGCCTTGGGTCTTTAGACCTTTGTCACATGGTTTGTGTATCAAGATTAGCCAAGCAAGCAGGTAAGTCGAAGGCAAATGTAAACTGAATTGATAAAGTATGCTTGGTCATTTTCCCCAACTCATCATGCACTTGGGCATACTCTTGGTGCATGTGGTACTGGGACAATATGGAAAGACTTACTGCTTCGGGTGATTTGCTGTAGTGAATCTTCTCAGCTTTCATTAGCCCCAAACCGTGCTCTGCACTAACACTCCCTCTTTGTGCCGAAGTCCACTCATAGACGAATGGTTCAATTTGTGCAAGAATCTAGCATTCCATGGACATTCAAATTAAGAAGGCTTTCACAAACAATCGGGGCAGTGAAGCATAAGTGTAAAATATACTAAAATATAATCCGAAAAATATACATTATCATCATATTTGCTTGATACAATGTTCAGATGCAGATTCCCATCTCCAAGGTGGCCATAGCCCAATACCTCTGCATTATCACCTAGAAAACCGAAGTATCAAGTTAACTGCAGCTCATATTTTATTATTGTAAGCACGACCCCTCACAGCTCGGTCCGGAGTGGGGGGCGTCGTTTGTAAGGGACCGTTTTCTCTTCTTCTTAATACAAAGATGCGCAGCTCTCCTGCGTATTCGAGAAAAAAAAATATTTTATTATTGTTAGATCACATTTGACACTTACCAACACGGCTCCGCATTTCTTCAACAATGTCATAGAGCTTCTCCACAGGAATGGATAGGTCATATTTGTACACAGCCCCAACTTTGACAGATGCTTCTGATATTCCCTACAAGAAGATAACAGAAGTAGACCCATTTTATCATTACTTTTTACAAGGTATCACAAGCGCGCCATTAAATTATTTATATTGTACAGTAAGATCTAGCATTCATATTGAATGTTTGTTATCTCTTGCTAGTTCAATAGTTCAGAAATATTGCAAATACCCATATGAACATTTTTTTTTAGGAATACCATATGAACATGTTGATGTTGATAGTTGAAAAGGTTCGGGATTGACATCATTATGCTAAAAAAGAACCACATTGTGTTACTATAAGATGATAACCTCTCGGATTCGCCAAAAGTTTGATGCTTGACTAATATCCTGTGCTATAACTCCATCAGCTACCAGACCATCTTCCATTGAACGCAATAAAAAAGCTTCTAGCTTTGTTCTGCAGAGAAAGCCAAAAACAAATGGCAAGATGAGAAATGAAATACTTTTCAACACAGATTATGCAGTTGAACAATAGGTGAAGTCCACTCATAGACGAATGGTTCAATTTGTGCAAGAATCTAGCATTCCATGGAGATTCAAATTAAGAAGGCTTTCACAAACAATCGGGGCAGTGAAGCATAAGTGTAAAATATACTAAAATATAATCCGAAAAATATACATTATCATCATATTTGCTTGATACAATGTTCAGATGCAGATTCCCATCTCCAAGGTGGCCATAGCCCAATACCTCTGCATTATCACCTAGAAACCGAAGTATCAAGTTAACTGCAGCCCATATTTTTATTATTGTTAGATCACATTTGACATTTACCAACACGGCTGCGCATTTCTTCAACAATGTCATAGAGCTTCTCCACAGAAATGGATAGGTCATATTTGTACACAGCCCCAACTTTGACAGATGCTTCTGATATTCCCTACAAGAAGATAACAGAAGTAGACCCATTTTATCATTACTTTTTACAAGGTATCACAAGCGCGCCATTAAATTATTCATTGTGCAGTAAGACCGTAACGATTAGCATGCATATTGAATGTTAGTTATCTCTTGCTAGTTCAGAATTATTGCAAATACCCATATGAATTTTTTTTTAGGAATACCATATGAGCATGTTGATGTTGATAGTTGAAAAGGTTCGGGATGGACATCATTATGCTAAAAAAGAACCACATGGTGTTTGACTATAGGATGATAACCTCTCGGATTCGCCAAAAGTTTGATGCTTGACTAATATCCTGTGCTATAACTCCATCAGCTACCAGACCATCTTCCATTGAACGCAATAAAAAAGCTTCTAGCTTTGTTCTACAGAGAAAGCCAAAAACAAATGGCAAGATGAGAAATGAAATACTTTTCAACACAGATTATGCAGTTGAACAATAGGTCTAATCTCAGTAGCTGCAAGTTGCCCTAATTTCAGTAAATACAAGCTGTCATGGTGGCACAATCATAGGTTGGCTCTCAAAAAATGGTGTATGCGCAAATGATCTCTCAACTATGCGTCAATTGCCAGGGCCTGGAACTTGATAAATTCAAATATGCTAAAGGGTACAGATAAAGAAAACTGGGACATGTATGAAAAGAAGATGCAAAGAGTTCAATTATTTGACAAGTCTCTTCAACAAAATAATCAAGTACATTTGGTATCACATTTTCCCTAAATAAAATTGGCAGCACACATAGATACAGAATGAAAAGGAAATAACAATTCAAGAAGTACCACTGTTGAAACAATTCATGCAGACAACACAACACTACTGCAGCAAGTCTGATATGACAAGAACTTACTTGTCATAAGACTCATCACTTCCTGTGGTCTCAATTAGAACATAAAATTTGTATGGAGACGCAGGTAACGGATTCTGAACTCCTTCCAAATGTCTCATGGCCTCCAAAAGAGAGAGAAAAAAACAATGTTCTCAAACTAGACAAGATATACTTCATCATACATAGGGCTAAGAGCACCTGGGAAAATCATGTTCTTTCTAGGGATTGTTGAGCGTACATGAATATCAAAGCATACTTCATTCAACCATTCATGTCTAACCTGGCAAGGGATCATCCCCACTATATTAAATGCAATCTTGTAACCTAAAGCAGTATGTCTAATTATCGGGGAAATGTTGATTATTAAGTTAGTTATTAATCTGTACTTTAAAATGAGAATAAAAGAACATATTTTGGGTTCTTTGCTCCTACTCTAAGATGTATAACTTGCTTAAAAAGGTTTGTACCAGATCAATACAGTGGTGATCCATGAACTCAAATGCAGATAGGATCTCACCCAAGTTCCTCCTAGCAGCCAGCAATAATTTCTGAGAACAAAACCAATAAGCAGTAATCGCTAACTTGAAGATTTCATACGTATACTTA
>LAPY01000980.1:105169-119128 GCA_000970635.1 Eragrostis tef | reverse complement strand
CTGTTGAAACAATTCATGCAGACAACAAAACACTACTGCAGCAAGTCTGATATGACAAGAACTTACTTGTCATAAGACTCATCACTTCCTGTGGTCTCAATCAGAACATAAAATTTGTATGGAGACGCAGGTAACGGATTCTGAACTCCTTCCAAATGTCTCATGGCCTCCAAAAGAGAGAAGAAAAAAAACAATGTTCGCAAACTAGACAAGATATACTTCATCATACATAGGGCTAAGAGCACCTGGGAAAATCATGTTCTTTCTAGGGATTGTTGAGCGTACATGAATATCAAAGCATACTTCATTCAACCATTCATGTCTAACCTGGCAAGGGATCATCCCCACTATATTAAATGCAATCTTGTAACCTAAAGCAGTATGTCTAATTATCGGGGAAATGTTGATTATTAAGTTAGTTATTAATCTGTACTTTAAAATGAGAATAAAAGAACATATTTTGGGTTCTTTGCTCCTACTCTAAGATGTATAACTTGCTTAAAAAGGTTTGTACCAGATCAATACAGTGGTGATCCATGAACTCAAATGCAGATAGGATCTCACCCAAGTTCCTCCTAGCAGCCAGCAATAATTTCTGAGAACAAAACCAATAAGCAGTAATCGTTAACTTGAAGATTTCATACGTATACTTAAAAAAAAAAGCTTAACAATGATGAACATATAAATAAAAAGGATATCTCAAGGAAAATGAACCTGGCAGCTTATGTAGTCATTGCATGATAGAAATGCAACATTAGTTGAAGGTAGCTTTGCAGGCGTAAGTATTGAAATTTTGGTGACTACTCCTAGCGAACCTTCACTTCCTGAGCAATAAGTTGTTTATTTACTAAGTGATTTCTATTATACAAACTTTTGGTAAAGTGGTCATGAAATAGTGACAACATTCTATTCATACCGATAAATAAGTGCTTTAGATCATATCCAGTATTGTCTTTCCGTAAAGTAGTAAGCATATCCAGGACAGTCCCGTTGGCCAGGACAACTTCAAGACCTGTTTGAGAAGAAAACAATCGCTGAGATCTAACAGCATACCGTGCATTCGAAGCATCTAGCAATGCTCATGCTATGCATTGGTAACTTGGCTCAGGAACAGCACAATCTCTAGCTTATAATTCATTGAAAGAACTAAAACAACAAAATGATGAATTTCACTGTCCCTTGCAAGACAGTTTGACAAAAAGCCATCCCTACTGAATTGGCACATCAAAGTGAATTTATTCTTCAAATAATTTAGAAGGGAAATAGCATATGCCATTAGAGGAAGTTATAGGCTCATTACTTGTACATACCAAGTACATTTCCATGAAGCGAACCATAGCGTATGAAACGCAGGCCACCGGCATTAGTTGAGATGTTTCCACCAATGTGGCAACTACCTTTCGCGCCCAAGTCAAGTGGCATAATAAACCTACATAAGACACACAAAAAGACATTTTAGACGTGTTGCTTATCAGGTAACCATAAACGGGGCATTACGGGTAAATTTGGATGAAACTTCATTGAGTAGCTCAAAAATAATGAAAATTTCATTGGATGAGCACCGTTGGCAAACACTCAATATACCTAATATAATATCTATCAAATAAAGCATATATATTCTTCAGTACATAATGAAAAGAAACAAAATCCGATCTAGGAAAACTACTATATGTAACCTCACCCTTCATTTTCCACGAAGGTACTTAAATTCTCCAGTACACAACCAGCTTCACAAGTAAGAATACCGTTTACCTAGCAGCATCATAACAAGGAAACTTAGAGCTGGACATTTTTTACGTACATAATCAAAAGAATTCTTGTGAATCTTTTGATGCCTTTGAAAAAGAAAAAATGATAATAAGAAAACAAAATTCAGGTACTCAATCTATAGAAGGAAGCTGAACTCACATTATCAAAGGAAATGATTTTGTCCATGCCAGCGAGGCTCACAATCGCCTGCAGACAAGGGATTGAAACACCTAAGATCTTCGGGCACAAGCACAAGGAATGAGGAACAGTACAAACAGTAAAATGTAGGACCATGGCATACAAAAAACATATATATAAAATCTACCACATCGTTAAGCATAACAGTAGGAAATACAAAGTAGGCAAAAAAAAAGATTAACAGAAACTAGAAAAAACAGTAAGCATAGTTATGAAAATTCAACGAGGCATGTGACATATTACCCATATTTCCCCTGGTCAGTCCATGTAAACAAGCATTTTAAGATTCTGCAGGTAAGTAGTTCATTTTTTTCATATTTACAAGCAAGGAAAAGGTTTCATGATTTGCGTAAAATGAAACTAAGGAAAATAATTATAGCAGAATAATTGGTGTTTTCAAATATTTTGATACAAAGATGGAAAGCTTGTAAAAAGAAAAAAAAAGCTCTGGAATCACCTCATCGTAAACAGGCACACTGCCACCTACAAGGCCTGTGTTGCCACCTTGTGGAACCACAGCCAATCGTCTGGAGTTGCAATAAGAAAGAATCTTAGAAACCTGGAAAGAAAATGTTGAATAACTTTTACAGACTAACTTTTTTTTGTTGGGACAAGAAATAGAAGACATAGACTAAATGAGTTAGTTAAATAAGAAAGCATATATTCATGAAAAGAACATCTTGACATCAAAAGAATTAGTCCAGCACAGTATTATGTCATACGACTCATGCAGTGGTTAGATGATACCCTTATCTTTGCGGTTGCAAATTCGTAAGCTTTGCATTCTTCATGGCAACACAGGAAATATAGGTTTACTTTGCACTGGCTGCTACAACATTTTATTTGAAACACTGATATACTTTGTTTGTTGAGCATTACATATTACTTTATGTAGGAATATATCAGATAAAGTGAGATAAAATGATCACCAGGATAGCACAATACTATGGGCAAAAAAGTGAATTTATAAGGGAAAAGCACAAGAAAAAACATGAACCAAACATAACTGATCCAATCGTCATTGTAAAATAACTGAATCAATCCCCATGATATTAACCCATCTAAGCATGGAAGATTATGAGCATCAAGGTGATTGTAAATATCATAGAAACCTTAAACTACAATGGCAGCAAACCATATTAAAAATGATGGTAGCTACTTTGCTGGTACATCTTATCGGAGATTCAGAATCACGTGGCAATGGCATTTCAGCTATGTGATGTTCATGAAACTTAAATTTCTTTTCTGACAACATACCTCAGCAGTACTTTTTGGTAAAAGCAACAACTGACTTGCACCCCTGTATTTGCCCATCCAGTCCACGTTTGCAACTGCCACCCTGTCTTCATCCTGAACTACACCACTGTCACCCAAAATGCTCTTGAAGTAGGAAACATCGTCAGAGTTCAGCACTGCATAGGCTGGATTCCTCTGAATGTGTGTTGCTGCAGTACCAAATGCACGCTTTTGAACTTCAGAAGCCTTGTCAGCACTCTTCCGAACATCGTATGTTTCCGTGGTTCTAGGCCCGTGTTGAGAGCGATGTGGACTTGGAACCCAGTGGAACCTTCGGCAAGAATTCACAATGTTGTTTGAGTATCCATTTTGGGTACGAGTAATGCCTGGCATTCATGATTTATCGTCAGTTTGCAATCAAGAGGCATGTTTCCAAGTTCTATCTGGATCGTTAGAGATGTTTAACTGAGTGACTGTTTTCAAAATGTATCTTGGCTTCTAGGGAAAATTCTGTGGCTGCATTTGGTCATTGGTTTTGCATTGTTCAAGCAGTAAATATTGGGAATATGCTCAAGCAGTGAAACTTTAGTTATTAGGCTAATTCGACACTAGTTGAGCACGCTTGAGCAAATGATGTGAGAAATACCACTGCTAATATATCTACAAATCAAACGCTGACCAAAAATATGTTTCGTATATGTATGCCCTGAAAGTCCTTCACAGTTTCATACTAACAATCAGACCCCAAATCACCGTCAACAAGTGCACGATCGCGCAAAGAGCATTCCTAATTGCCGAGAGCGAAGCGATTCCCCGCATCCAACGCGGCCGATTACTCCCTCCCCACACACCACAGGCAAGGCAGCTCGGAGACCACCCAAAACCTATACCCCGCGAGCAATCTCGGTCGGGAGGAAGCATAAACGCCTCAGGGGCGGGGGCGAAACAGCATGGATTGACAAGGCGCAAGCCCCCGAACTAACTCACCTCGCGCTGGCGTCTCGAACGCCAACGGGCCCAGGCGGCGGAGGAGCCTCTCCGCCGTGCTCCGCGACATGCTTCGCACCCGGGGGGCACCGGCGTGGAGGCGGGGAACGACGAGGACCGGGAAGGGAGTTGCGTCTGAGCTGCGAACTGTGTGTGAATCGTGACGAGCAGGCAGCTATTATTTATGACAGCACGGAGACGTCAGCGAGTAGTCTCCAAATCCAGTGACGTGGCGGACACCACTGTTCATGATCACGAGTAAAAAAAAATCGCATCACAATTTTTTCAAACAACATCGGTGTAGCTGGCCGTCATTCGCACGACCACTTGTTAAATCGAACTGCAAATCGATCGTGAACGGAAATGCACGGAAAGTCTAAACATGCGGGGTTGTGTGCATTTCTTTTCATAATCAATCTGCAGCCGCTCATTCAGAATCCATCAGCCAGTAAATGATGTTTGCTCTTCTTATTCTTGCACAAGCATTCATGTCTGCACAACGTCAGATGAGAGGATTCATGATTCTTCTGTAAAAGTTATTAATCCCCCATTTTTCGACAACATATATGCTCCTATTTCCACTAAAAAGTATAGCCATGTGATTTGTTGATGTAAACAAAGTTTGCAGTTTGTTCTTATAACTCAAATTTGCTGAATGAGTATCAAGGCAGGGTCTGAAGTGTTCTTTTGCAGTAGCAGTATCAGTGTCACGATCAGCTGTGGTCACAGACAAGGAATTCAAAGAAGTCATCTTGTTGACTGAGGTCCAAAAGTCTGAGTTGTAGGATCCTAGCATCTTCCTGAAGCCTAGGCTTCTCACTCTAGTCAAGCATCCAAGTTGTCTAGCCAAGCATTTGTTGGCTTGTATGTATTTCAGGGTATGTAGTTGTTCAAGGCGACATATTTTGTTACTTGCTGAACTTCCAAACCTTCCAACATCTACAAGCAGGTGTTGAAGCTTTGTTTACATAGTCATGTCACTTGGTAAGTCCAGTATCTGACCCTTGAGATACAGCGTTTGCAGATTGCTAAGCTTCGCGATAGATCTTGGTATCTCCTTCAGCTTTGTGTATCCCAAGTCAAGGTAATGCAAGTTAAACAAATTAGACGCGTTATCTGGTACCTGCTGAATATGGCAGTGTCTCAGGCACAGCACTCTTAACAATCTAAAACATGTATAACAGTCCCTGAACCAAGATGATGATACTTCTTCCACAAACACAATGAAGGTCCTGAGCTGGGCTGAACTTCTTGCCGTTTGCATTAGGTTACTGCCCTGTACAGAAACACGACGTGATCCATCACAAATGCTGCCTGAGCTAGGACGGTCCCACATTATACGAAGTTATACGAGATCTCCCTCACAAGGTCGTGCATCTGGAATCTCTTTGGCCTCCCATATTCATTCCTTTTGACAACTTGAAGCAACGACCGACTAGCAAGTTCCTTCAGGTAGCAGGCAGCTATGTCTGACAACGTCGTCTCGGTCCCTGTATCCTCGACGAATCCTTCAGCTATCCAGAGTCTAATTAGCCGTTTCCTTTCTATCTGGTAATCCTCAGGGAACAGGCCACAGTAAAGAAAGCAATTTTTCAAGTAACTAGGGAGATCGTTGTAACTGAGGTTCAGAACGCTAGCAACCCAGCTCAGCTCTGGGTTGTTACTTAGCTGCCACCTAAGTTGGTTATAGAATAATTCCCACTCATGTTCATCCATCTCCTTGTAGGATAAAAGGCTCCCTAAAGCAACAAGAGCCAGTGGCAAACCTTGGCACTTGTCCACAATTCTTTCAGCACAGGTCTTCAGATTGAGGGGACAACTTCTGTCTTCTAATCTCGCTAAAGCCTTTCTACAGAAAAGAGTCCATGCTTCCTCTTTTGGTAGCAAATTAAGTTTCAGTTCACAATTTGGATCAGCTAAGGATGCCACGGCTTGGATTCGAGTTGTGATTACTATTCGGCTTCCATTGTTGTTTTTGACAAATGCATTATCTAGTAAAGGCCACGAGTCCCAACTCCATACATCATACAACACAATTAAGTACCTCCTGCCCTGTAGATATCTCTGTAGAAGTTCAACTAGGTTCACACAGTCCATGGCGTCAAGCCCATTTCCCACCTTCATTTTTTGTCATGAGCTGCAGAAGGATTCTTTTGAGGAGATCTTTGACCCTGTAACTTTGAGACACTGAGATCCATGCCCGGCAGATGAACATTCTTTTGATTTCGTCTTTCTTATAGATGCTGCTAGCAATGGTTGTCTTGCCCAACCCTCCCATTCCACATATGGAGATTATAGTACGATCTTTCCTCCCGTCACATAACCATTCCGTTAAGAACTTCACCTCTTCTGCATTCCCCACAAAATCATCGTCATGATTCAGGAACGAATGGTCAGAGAGATGTTCATGTCAAATAGAATAGCTCGACACATTATCTCTTCTACTGTTTGCAGCTGATACATCAAATCTATTTTTTGTTTCTGTAATCTTACTGAGGCGATCCTCCAAGAATTTAGCCTGAGCTGCAAGCTTCCTCCATTTGTTAGCATCTGTTGTTTGTTTCAATGCTCTCTTTAGAAAACTGTTTGCTCCTTCCATTTGGCCAACAAGATAAACGTATTCATCAACAATATCCTCAGCTTCATGGGATGCTTGTCGCACTTGTTCGAGCCAGGCCTCCAGTACCTGATCCTGACACCTGTGAGCATCTATTTGATTTATGAAAGCTTGCATCATCGAGAAATCACTCTGGAGTAGTCTCATTCTGTTGCTAACTTCTAGTATGTCAGGGAGCTGCTTTTGTAACTTTGAAGTGAGGCTTTTCAGTCCTGCTTCTGCAAGTGCAGAGGTAAGTTTTTGGAGAACCACTATGATCAAAGCTTCTGTCATGTTCCCCTTTCTGTTGCAGACTTGTTACTTGGATGTTCCTATTGATAAAACAAATAGGGGTGCTTTCTTCAGTTTCTTCTGGCTTACTCCTGCAATCAGAGAAAACACAGTTTATACATGGATAAGAATCGAGGAAAAAGAAAAATTAGAATGCCAGAGACTATTGGAAGCCCTGACACAACTACTATTCAAGCAAATTCATAGAGCCTTGATCTACATTCATATTTTGCATTATACCACTTAAAAATAGCTTGAGAAATGTCAGACTGGGTCAAATTTTGCACACTTCTCTACGTATTTTTTACCATACCAATAGCAATTAAAGAATTCCATTCTTTTCAGGAACTCTCAATTTTTTATTGGTCATACTGTAAAACGACCAACTAAACCAGGGGCATTCCTCACCAGAATATCTAGGCTCATAGGCAGCGGTCAGACCCTGAATCTATTCTAACCAGCAAGATGCAACAGCTTAATTTTTCTCTCTTTCCAAACACACGAGCCGTCCAAAGCCCGACGCCTACCACTTCGATGAACGGGAGAGGGGAGACGAACCAAAAGGCAGGCGAGGGAGCGCACCTTCCGCTGCAGTTGGCGGTTGCTTGGAGAAGGGAGATGCAGACGCAGCCGTGACGTCGAGGATGTTCCAGCCATGGCCATGGATGGACAAGCTCCAAATCCCGGGGCCACGGGCCACGGCGTAGACGGGGGAGATGCACGCGGAAGCGGGAGTGGAGAACGGCGCTGGCGAAGGTGGCTGTAACTAGCCGTCAGCTCTGACTTCGGTGACTATTTTCACGTGGCCGCTATTTTGGCGCAAGAGAAAATATAATAATGAAATGCCGTCTACATTTGGATCGCAGGATGTAAATATATCTCCAGACCTTATCTGTGTCCTACGACTTCGGTGGAACAATCACCAGGATTGAATTTAAAGAAATCAGCTCGAAGGTGTTAATAGCACACAATACACCCCTTTTTTCAGTGATAGTCTTCGTCTTATTCCATCACGAGGCAAATGTGAACTAAAACACTGTTTAGCAACGGGAGGGCAGCTTAAAAAAACCAAACTTTATTACTGTTCTCCCAATTGAAAATTTATGAGAAGCCGATTTATGCAATTGTGCAACCACAGAAAATGGGCATGTAGAGTTTCCAGTAGCAAGTTGCAAATTCACATGATACAGAGTTTGCAAGAACGGACATGGCGAAAATGATGCATGTAAGTATTATTCCTGGATGTGCAGGAGTCCTAATGCCCAGAGGGAGCTTGCTGATCACCTGATATGCTGGTATAATGCCATACTCTACTCCTCATAATTCGACACTAACACACAAATCCTAGTGTACCTAGTACAACAATCTCAGGTTGCAAGCTATGTACATTGTACACTGAGTGCCTGACATTTGACGGACTGTGTCCATGATAAAATAGCATTACAGACCCTCAAGGGCTTTGTACAACCATGCAGAATTTAATAAATTAATCACCTTCTCCGCCTTTTTGACTCCACCTGCTGATCAGTTAAAATGGATTTGTGAGTGTGTTTAACAAATGGCGGTGCATAATATCTCAAAATCACCATAATCAACAGCATGTACCAATTGTTTGAGGACGACACAATGTGATCAACTGTAATGGTTTTCATTTCCACTTGGATTTGGTTATGCATGAGCAGGCATCATATCAAATTTATAACAGATAAGCTACTTCATTACAGATAAATTTTAAAATACTGGTATTTTATTTTTACATGTCGGTACTTTCAGTCATTAACGTTTGGATGGGGTTATGTGGGCAAGTGCCACTAACAAGTCCCAAGTTCGAAAAATTCTGCTGTGTTTCAATGATATGGAGCGAAACCTACTTGCACATTAAAAGCACTTCCAAAATGGGATTTTGCCTTTCTTGTAAGTGCCTCAGTTAATTGCACTTACAAAATTAAAGAATACTTTGCAGTGACTCCCTGGCAGCAAAGCTATATATTGTGAAAATAGCTAAATACTTAAAGTTCTGTAATTAGCACCTTTTCTATTTTATTCTTATTTTTTAAATGACAAAAAAGACAATGCATAAATGACAAGTAGCAGTCACATTGCATCACAGTATACCTTTTCTTCAGATTGTGCTGTAGCTTCATGAGAATTCTCAGCCATCTTCCCATTTTCAGCAGTACAGCTCTGGCAGAAAAAATGCTCGAGTCTCTTGGCTTCTTTGATAGTCATTCCAATGCAAGAAGGGTGAAACCTGGAAAACAACGCGGCAGTTACAGAACCTGCAATTTTGTTGTAGCCTCAAAGGGTCCAGATTGCTGGTTCATGCGCACAAACAAATGCAGACAAAAGATACTAAGTTAACCTTAAGTATTATGGGAATGCTTCCGCACAAAAATATGTACATGTCAGTTGCATAAGCTGAGCTTACCATTTCTAGATGAATTATTTTACTGCCTAACGGCCACTCATGACCAAGCAAGAATTCAAGAACAGAATCATTGTAGATGAATAGAGTGGCCTACAATTGATTATAGCAGGAAACAGAATACTGATACAAACCTATAGGCTATAGTACAATGAAACCAAAAACCATGGCAACTCGACTATGGCCAGTTGGTACAATTTAGGTCGCTTGCTTACTTTATGCAGGCACGTCAATTTGTTACCTACATTGTTTAATCTCAAACAGATCCATCGCTAGACACAAATCAATATGTGACTTACAATGCACCAGAGTGGGAAGTATAATATCATGTAGCAACCAAACTCTTCTTTAATCCACCATGACTCACCAGTCAGAGCATTCCTCACATTGGATCATAAGGTCATCAGGATTGTACGGCATCTCACATTTACAAAACCTGTCACATAATTTACAGAGGAGATGAGAAAAATAAGCAAAAATGACGACAATACTGATTTCCAGAAATATAAATAAAGCAAATCAGCAGATATCGGAGGTACTAAAAAACTAGCTTATATAATTACAAAAAGGAATTTGGTATAGAATACAGCTGGAGTAAAAGAATGTTGTCTGTTCGTATATCATTATATCCATTACAATTTGGAGCCTAACCATTGTGACTTGAGAGGTCAGAGGATCAGCATGTAGAAAAGGAAAAGGAAGACTAGTGTGCATAGCAGTAGGAGCTTTGAGTCCATTGAGAAGAAGTAATAGGGCAAGAGTTGTATCAACACAAATAGTATAGGGCCATAGCAGATGGGCACATAGAGCGAATTTGGAAGGCAAAATTGCCTAGAGCACACTGACAAAGTGTCTTCGCCCACAACACACTGTCAAGATCGAAGTTGCTCGAGGCACACTACGATTTCGTGGTTATTTCTGGGACACTATTAGTGATGAAACAATTATTTTCAACATTTTTATCTCAATACATAAAATACATTAGAACTTGAAACTTTGCACACAGATACATTGTGATGTTCCCTACCAGTATATACTTTTTGATAGTTTTTTTCAATTGTTTGCGTAGTTAAAAATTGTTTTAATATTTAATTTGTGGAGAATACACGCGAGATGAAGGATCCAGGGTTTGCCTCACTGCCTAATTATACAGAAGCACCACAGTAGTTCGTGCAATACGAACATGACAAGGGGGTTCTAGATGGCATTGTTTTAAGGACTCCTAATTGATTCAGACATCAAATGTCATAGTCCCTACACTCCAGAAAGGCGGGAATAAAAGAAAAGCTTGTTGCCATATTATGCCATGCCAGGACATTGTCAGTGGAGCAGTGGGCTTTGTTAGATCAGAGATTATTGTCAATTAATGTTTTCCATATCTTGCTTCTTTTTAACAGTATAACTGTCATTATCAATAAGTAATCAATACAGTGCCATATGGGGGAAAATGTGCTTCTAAAAAACAAAGACAACTTTCTAAAGCATTAATCAATGTTGGACTAAATATAGCAAGATATTAATTCTTCCAGATGTCAAGCGACCTAATAGCATGAACTTATTAACAGCTTCCTAATACACCATAAATGCAAATTTAATTGTGGAAGTTTCAATGAATGCTTACACAGCTATGCGGTCCGGTACGAAGCAGCCTGTAGCCGACTTATACTCAAATCGGCAGAAGAAGTCCTCAGCGTTGACGGAATCAAGCTTTGTATAACTACGGAAGCTGTGGACGTTGCACTTCCCCTCGATAGTGTCAGCACTCTGTACATCATAGTGATCAGATAGGAACACCTCCTTGGAACCATGAAATGGTCGGCGGCCACCAAGGGACTCCTCTGGCCGATAGTACCAACGCACTCGTACTCTCGCATTTGTTCCTCGAGCTCCAGTTGCCTCAATTGTCTCGACTCTTGCCACATAGGGTGGCTTTGATGCATCAGCTGCCTTCATCAGAACACAATCCCCAGCTGGAACAAACAAGTGGGAGGATCAATAAATCACCAACCAGCCACTGGAGAGCTTTACAACAAGAAAATTATTATTTCAATGTAGCTTCCTGTCCTATTTCTAGCAAAAAGATACTGCTCGTAGTGCCCCTAAATTGAGATTCATAGGACATACATATATCAGAAAAGGTGAACAGAGCATAACCTAAAGGAAAGGCACAAAATCATAGGAAATAAGAGAGCAACGCGTTGAAGGGAGAGATTTGTATAAAAAACTAAAACTGTTAAATTTCGAACAGATTACGCAATACGAATAAGATGACCGACACCGAGCGCATGGAGCGCTGCAGCTATGACTGATGTCGAGGCTCCTCCAAAATTATTACGCCCTTACAGTGCTAATTGCTTTCAGCCTTGGGTTACTTACACATACATTTCTCCCCAATGAAAATCAGAAGATGAAAATTCATCCATGGTAGCAGAAGCACAAAAATCGCACACAAAATACCATCGCGTCCTCAAAACGAAATATGGCACCCCAAAAGGGCCAATTAATGCATCCATTTCGTGACGACATCAATCGGCCCCGAACACAAAACGCCCGGATCGCCAGGGCTCGGAAACCGACACCCGCGTACAGTATCCAAGGCCACCGAAAATCCACCAAAAAAATCCCCAACAAAACCCCTGAAAATCCTGGATCAGCCGGCACGGACGAGCAGGTAGGAAGGGAGGGGCCTCACGCTTGATGACTTTGTCGGAGCCCTTGATGGTGTAGGACTCGAGGAAAAACCCCCAACAAACCCCCTGAAAATCCTGGATCAGCCGGCACGGACGAGCAGGTAGGAAGGGAGGGGCCTCACGCTTGATGACTTTGTCGGAGCCCTTGATGGTGTAGGACTCGAGGATCTTCTTGGGCGGCCGCGACTTCGCCATGGGGGCGCGGCGGCGACGGCGAGGTGGGGAGCTAGGGTTTGGAGGAGGAGGAGGACACCACGAGAAGACGGTGGTGGAATTATTTTTTTATTTTTCCCCGTTCGAAACGCCGAGGTGCTCGCCCTCCTGCCGGCCTGTTTTTTTCTTTCACTGCCCGCGCGCGGGTGGCGGGTGGCGCGGCCGTGGAGGTAAATTGGCGGCAGTGAAATTGCCGCGAACGGCGCGGGTGACTCTCGGCCGTTGGCGTGTGTGGTGGAAGGCGTGAATCGTGACCGTCGGTGGGAGCTGCTTCTGGATGGTTCGGAAGAGGGCTGGACGGGTGGCTGGATAATTGTGCCTGTACTCAATTCACCCCAAACTTTTTTGTTTCCCCCAAAATGCGGTGCTTATCTGCTTGAAGCCGTACGCACCGCTGAACAAGATGTAGTACTCGTATTGCAGAATGTTGAAATTATACAGCTCAAATACGGACGGCGAAGACTACTGAATTCAGTGAAGGTAACGATGGAGAAAACATTCAAGCACGGCCTCTACGAAAATGGTGATAGATGATACAGTATGTTGCTATCAAATGTCTGATATTATTTCTGAAAGATTCACATTGGCATCATACCGTATATTTGCAATCAATTAACGAAAATGGCATTTCTTAAAATTACGACTATTTTTACATTTAAGTAACAAAAAACTATGACTTTAATGTCAAAAAACTAATACAGCTTTTGCTTTCGGTCCCATCTGTCAGTCATTTATTTCAACGAATGGCTGACAGGTAAGACGCAAAGTCATCAATTTATATTATTTGAATGTAAATAATTATATTTTTCAAAAAAAGTTTACCTATTTTCAAAAAAAAATGAAAGCAAAGCGAGTACTTGTGTCGATTTCTATTTATTAAAAAAAAACTATTTTCCTAGCTTAAGTTAACCTCCATACTGTGAGAAGGGCATGGCACTGGACTAGCTAGTAAGCAACAACCTAACCTTTTGTTTTGCAAAGGAGCAACAACCTAGACCTTTATAAGACACGGCGCCACAAATCATGTTGTGGATGTGAACGGCCGCAGTAAACGGCAGCGCATGTCAGGGCAGGAACCTGACGTCGCGCTAGGAAGGAAAAATGAGATGATTTTGAATATAAGTTATTTGGTACAGTTAACTTTCTTAAAAATTTTAAATAGAATCTATGTTTGAATTTCAAAATACACTGAGGAGTAGATCCCATATATTTTCTCTCTCCTCGTCCCATCTATCGCTAGATGATAGTTTAGTACTAGCCGTTTGACAACACAAGACATCTTGCTTAACAGTTGGTTTGATTGTGCAAAAGTGGCCCAAACGTAACCTTAGGCCACAAAGAGACCACTCTGTTTGGGGTGCATTCGGCGTTTTAGAGTTAGAGGGGTCTAAAATTTATAGATGTCTACATAAAGAGAATTTTATTTTAAATAAAGTTTAATTACAAAAAGAGAACCTTTGGTCTAAATCGCGAGACGAATCTAATGAGAGTAGTTAAGACGTGATTAGACGATAGTTACTGTAGCATTACTGTAGCATCACTATAGCAAAACATAGATTAATTAGGCTCATTTG
>LAPY01000980.1:76238-95659 GCA_000970635.1 Eragrostis tef | reverse complement strand
CCCCCCCCCCCCCCCCCCCCCCCCTTCCTAACGTAATTTTTTGGACGGATGAAGGCAATTAGCAGTGACTGGTAATAGCGGCTAGCCCAAAACGAGCGATCAAGTGGTCAACTCAGTGATCTAGCGCAGACACCACAGCTCGACGATGTTCACTCGTCCCTGATCTCTGTTCTAGGCTGTACTAGCGCATCAACATGCGCCATTGCAAGTCCTTTCGTTTTCTATTTTCTGTTGCTCTCGGGATTCAACTGCATTTTATGCATGCTAGGTGCAGGAATTAGAGGAGTTTTATTTTGCTTTGAAAGGATTTGTTAACTGACCGGCCCCTCCTTGGTTTCATGTCTGGCTCCGCCACTGATGGAGCGTTATTTTCTTTTCCCAAAACCATCACGGTAATAAACATGGTTCAAAAAGATTTCCTATCCTTAAAAATAATAAAAATATTTTGCATACAAAAATGAGGAAACTATTTCCAAGGCTTGAAACATGCTAAATAGGCAAAGCCTCCTATTTTAAGCAAACCTTCCACCTGTTCCACGCGGTGGTGTGTGTTACCAAGCGCCAGCGTAGAAACGAAACCCAACTGCCGCCAGCCCAAACCAAACCCAACGCGCAAGGAGGAAATCAACAAATCTCCTCCAGCGTAAAAGAGGTCTTGGCCTAGTGGTTAAGACACCCGAGTAACATCTTTGAGGTCCTGGGTTCGACTCCCGGCGGGAGCGAATTTTCTAGGACTTACCGGCGTTATGCGTTAAGTGGTAAGCGGCGTTCCCGTCGACAACGAGACGCCTTTGGTGACTTCGGGAATCTCCAGATCTGCCGGGTGCTCAGTCCTTCGGGGGTGCTCATAGGGTTTGCGTACGTGTATTCATAGGAGTGAGTGTGCGTGCATGTTGTGAGCGTCTGCCGTTGTACTGTGTAGTTCTAAAAAAACAAATCTCCTCCAGCTCACCAAAGAATTAATTAGGAATAAATTAGTTGTCGCTTTCTCCCTCCCCTAGTTCCCCCTCCCCCTGGCCGCGGGTATAAAGCAGCCCGTCCGTCCCTCCTCGTCTTCCTCAAGAACGAGCGCAGCCCTGTTCTGCCATCCCATGGCCGCGCCCTGTTGTTGGGACACCTCCTTCCACGAAAAAAGGCATCAGTAGCAACCGCCCGAATCCTCCAAATCAATTTTTTAGCCTTCGTTCTCTTGCTCGCATCCGGTTCCGTCTGTTCTTGCTCTCTCTCTCTCCCAAGAAGGAGCGAGGAGGAGTCGGAGCCTGAGATTAGCAGTTGTTGCAGGAAGCGAAGAAGAAGAGGAAGAGGAAGAGGAGGAAGGAGATGGGCAAGTACGTGGAGCTGCTGGACATGGGTGTGCGCATCGCGGCGCGGTTCCACTCGCACTGCCCGCAGACGGCGCGCCTCTACTACCACCCGCCCGCCGGCGGCGACCACCGCAAGGGCGAGGCCGCCGCGGCGAAGATGATGATGCAGCAGCAGCAGGGGTTCGGCGCCGAGGAGATCATCCTCTACGCCGTCGTCTAGGCCCACCAAATCTCAGGATGATGATTCATGCAGCAGATGAAGGAAGCAGCAATCTATCTTTTTTTTATCTTTTCGGTTTCTGTTTCGTTCGGCCGGGCTCAACGTAGTCCGGCCGGGAGATTGATTCGATTCGGTTGAATGGATGGAACTGGTTTGAAACTTGCTTGCAAGTTTCCGCGAAATCGCGGTGTGATGTGACCGTGTGAGAGGAATTCTTTAATCAATTTATTTAGTGGGTGGTCGATTTGATTTATTATATTCACGGGATATTGAATTGAGTGCCGCTGCGGCCACGCCTTCTGACCCCTGAGTTGTACCTGTACGCTTCTAAATTTCCACATAAACGGTCGCCTCCGGTTCCAGTCGCAAGTAGAAGGCTTGGTACCAAGCATGAATTTCGTCCCAGCCTGATTTCGTCCGTGTATATACGCTTCACGGAATTGCGCTCATATTTCGTGGCTTACGGTAGTTTAGTGCAAGTAGGCGCGCGAAGGATTTGTTGTGGCCCACCCGGAATCAAATGGGGATCCTAGGTTGCATTGCTTGCTTGCGTCAAGAAAGAACGAAAGGAATGGCAAGCAACTTTTGGTGCAGGGAGCCCTTTTGGTTTTTCTTCGCGTGCAACTTTTGGTGCCCACGTTCTGCGGCTGCCTGCCTGCCCGCGTTGATTTGCCGCAGCCCTGCTCGTTCGTTGTTCCTATTTGATTCTCGACAGATTTTATTTTATTTTATTTTTTTTAAAAAAAAGTGGGCGCGTTTGACTTCTGGTACAATTCACTGTCAAAACAAAAAGGGGGGCTTGCCATTCATCGGTGGTGCGGCAATTTGATATGATTACGGGTTGACAATGGATTCACAGATCACATATGCGTTGCGTTTTGTTCTTCTCCGGGAGGGAGGGGTGGGTGCCGAAAGAAAACAGCAGGGCCTTGTGGCTGGATTCAAGCAAACAAGAAGCAAAACAGCAGGGCATATTCCTTGCCTTGTTGTTACTGCTAATCGCGTTACTAATAGCCCACTTGATCTGACGGTGTCCACTCTGCCCATCGTTCGTCGTCGCTGTCGCTGTGGCTGTGGTGCAGCATTTTCTGCGGTGGGAAAAGTTGGACGGCGGAGGGTCCCCGCACGCGCACCGTAGGCTGACCGTTGCCTCCTGGCCCGTGCTAGTAGTACAGTACAGTACAGTACAGTACAGTAGTGCCGCCGTTGCTTCCTCTTTCTTTTTATCGCAAGGGGAAGGCAAAGGCCCCATCTTTTCGGCGGTGCGGGTGGTGGTCTATCTTCACGGAATCACAGCACGGCCCCATGGGGATCGCGTCCCTTGTTTACTCGTACTAGTTGTACAGTAGTATACTACTGGTACGGTGCTTGGCCAAGTGCGCAGACGCGGTGCACCACACGGCCGGACACGCAATCGAACGGAGCAGGAGGATCGATCACAAGTGACGGTCCGTGGCTCATCCGGCGCCGCTACCTATTCCAATCTAGCTGCGTGTTTGTTCCCCTCGTTTGGATTTATTTGCGTCGCCGGGCCATTCCGTCCGTCGGCACGCGCGGTCTCTCTCTCTCTCTCTCTCTTTTTTTTTTCGAACATTACACGCGCGGTCTCTCACTCTGCCTGCCCGCGTTGATTTGCCGCAGCCCTGCTCGTTCGTTGTTCCTATTTGATTCTCGACAGATTTTATTTTATTTTATTTTTTTTAAAAAAAAGTGGGCGCGTTTGACTTCTGGTACAATTCACTGTCAAAACAAAAAGGGGGGCTTGCCATTCATCGGTGGTGCGGCAATTTGATATGATTACGGGTTGACAATGGATTCACAGATCACATATGCGTTGCGTTTTGTTCTTCTCCGGGAGGGAGGGGTGGGTGCCGAAAGAAAACAGCAGGGCCTTGTGGCTGGATTCAAGCAAACAAGAAGCAAAACAGCAGGGCATATTCCTTGCCTTGTTGTTACTGCTAATCGCGTTACTAATAGCCCACTTGATCTGACGGTGTCCACTCTGCCCATCGTTCGTCGTCGCTGTCGCTGTGGCTGTGGTGCAGCATTTTCTGCGGTGGGAAAAGTTGGACGGCGGAGGGTCCCCGCACGCGCACCGTAGGCTGACCGTTGCCTCCTGGCCCGTGCTAGTAGTACAGTACAGTACAGTACAGTACAGTAGTGCCGCCGTTGCTTCCTCTTTCTTTTTATCGCAAGGGGAAGGCAAAGGCCCCATCTTTTCGGCGGTGCGGGTGGTGGTCTATCTTCACGGAATCACAGCACGGCCCCATGGGGATCGCGTCCCTTGTTTACTCGTACTAGTTGTACAGTAGTATACTACTGGTACGGTGCTTGGCCAAGTGCGCAGACGCGGTGCACCACACGGCCGGACACGCAATCGAACGGAGCAGGAGGATCGATCACAAGTGACGGTCCGTGGCTCATCCGGCGCCGCTACCTATTCCAATCTAGCTGCGTGTTTGTTCCCCTCGTTTGGATTTATTTGCGTCGCCGGGCCATTCCGTCCGTCGGCACGCGCGGTCTCTCTCTCTCTCTCTCTCTTTTTTTTTTCGAACATTACACGCGCGGTCTCTCACTCTCACCGGCAGCATGCATGCAAGCCTTTTTCGCTGGACCAAGGCATCCTACAAGTACGAGAAATGACTCGGACGGTGCACAGCAGCATCGAATCGAGGACTGGACTCTTAATTATGAATTGGCAACAGCTCCAGTTTGAGATTCTTTGATTTATCTGCACATCTCTTGTTCGCTCGTTCGTTCGTGGCCAAAGACAGTGCGTCGTGGTACTAGTACCATCGAAAGCAGACGTGCGGGCGAAGGAGGCGTAGATGTACCTCCGTTCGCAAAATCTTCTTGTCCCCGACAACAGAAATGAACTAAAGCCGTGTGTCCAAACCTCACGAATTTTAGTACGTGTGGATGGATGAACCGATTATATATAATGGACAAGCAAGATAGATCCAGTTATTATCAATAGTTGATGACGACAGTCCCGACACAGATTCTACTCATAGATTTATCCGTGGCTGACAGATTCGTTTTGCAATGGTCTCTAGCTAGCTAGTGGTCGTCGCTCGGGTCGGGTCCGTCCAATTGATTCGTGACTTAGGCCCCCTTTAGAACGTAGGATTTTCACAAAAATTGTACATGAATTTCACAAAAATCAGTTAACTGTTCACAGAAAAAATGAAAGAACAGGAAAAATATCCCGTGTTTCAAAGGGAGCCTTACTCTGCTCCATTCACCAAGAATCTTTAACTGGTGCCACGGCGGCTACGCCCCCTCCAATGTCCAGAGGCTGCTCTCGCTGAGGTGGAATTGACACGGCTTCCGTTCGCGTCCTCTGCTTTACGAGACGATCCACTCACTCTGTGCCGTATCTCTATCTCATCGTCTATTCTTGTGTTCGACGGCGTTCGACGGCGGAGAGTTCCCGCGCGCGTGACGGCTGACCGTTACGTGTTGTGAATCCGGGTCACCGCCAGGTGGTCCCGGCTGCGGAGCACGCGTGCCTTTCTTGTGTTGTTTTCATCCTTCTGATGAGCGGATCAGCGGATCCTGGTGGACGGACCACCAATGTAGCTGATGGCTGCGGCATGGGCCGCTGGTGGATGGATCTTTGGTTTTACTGCTGCCCATTACTGTTCCGTCCGTTACTGCTCCTCATTACTCCTATTCCTACTGTGCATATCCACCAGCCTGTTCCAGCCTTCCAGGCAGATCAGATCCGGCGATACATCAATCCCATCCACGAAGCGAGGAGTGCAGTGCATGTCACGAGAATTCCACCAACGGCACGCTTGCTACTTCCATGTTTTCTCAATGCTACGTAAAGACCACCCTGCTTGCCTGCCTGCCGAGGGGCACGAAACGAACAAGATGAAGGGGAGGTGAAGTTACGAGACACACGGCGCCATGGCGTCTGCATAACGTGCAAACTCGACGACCCCGCTCGGCGATTCCACACGCGTGACTTGCACGAAAAGAGAAATGGCCAACGTAGATGGCCTAAAATCGGACAGCGCACTTGAAAGCTCAAATTTTAAGAATTCTCAAACCTGACAAACTTTGGATAGACTTCATCCTGTACACCACCCCCACGTTCTTTGCAGAAACGTTTATGGCAATTAGTAACATATAACTAGAACATGATACCAACTATAATTTAAATAAAAAAAATTCAACTAATTTCGCTAGCACATGGACTGTGCTCCGATTACGATGTACAAATGAAATGAGCACCGCATTTGACAACAGAAAATAAAATCCCATAGTTACCAGAAGGGCAGATGGTTCACGCTGCATCGTGTTTCAACTTTAGCATGAATGAACATCGTTGCTTGAAACATTTACAATCCTACTTGCTAGTTGCTAGATGATTAGTGCTGCACATATTTCATATTCTACCAGCATGAACATTTAGGTTGTTCGGCAGGCTGCAACTGCAGAAAAATAACTGCGAACACTGTAGCGACCATCTGGACGACGACTTGAGCCTCGCGCGGACGGAATAATGTCGCAAGCCAGAGCAGCGTCGGGGCCCTGTGCGTGCGCCGTCGTCAACACAGCGACTCCCCGACGTCATCTTCCGGAGCCCAAGGTTAAGTATTCAGGCTGTTCGGCAGGCTGCAACTGCAGAAAAATAACTGCGAACACTGTAGCGACTGCAGAAACACTGTAGCGGTAGCGGATGCAGAAAAAATATACTGAAATACTATCATTTGCTAAATTCACGTTCCAACTTGCGGCATGTAGATAGAGCCCAAAATATTTACATTCTTATCTAGGAGATGACAACAGGTGGGATTGCAGAGATGAAGGGTTAGACTAAAACGACACAACAGCTGCGTCAGACATGAGACTCAGTGTCAAAAGCCTCCCTTCTTCATCATGTTCCTCCACTTGACCCTCAAGTCAGCTGGGAGGCGTGTCTTGTGGAACACGTCCCTGCCATATTCTAGTATCTGAACCCATGGAATAGGGCCATCGTCCTGGGGGGAGAATTTTGCCATAGCTTCCTGATCAGCAAAGTGAAAGCTATAAATTTATAGGCCATGCAACCACACATTTTTTTTCAAAACTAGCTTCGCAACTCCTAAAGTTCAGAACGATTAATTAGAGCTGAAGTATGATTACCTTCAGAGTTGTTTCCTCCTCTTCTGTCCAACAGAGCTTCGAGCGCCTGCCAGGAGGTGCAACAGGATTGGAACTGCAAGATTGACGTGTTCAGTCCTTGAAAAATAGCATAGTAGACACCATAAAATGGTATATTTTAAGATATGAAATTTTCCAAATATAAACGGATCATCTGAATATGTATGGGAAAAAAAAACTCGGCAGAATGCTGGCTTATTTTATGATTCAGTCTCCTTTTGGTGCGTACAGAACGTTCTATCAAGGCACAGTCCATCAAAAGAAATAAGGCTATTGACACACAGCATTTAATGCATTCAAACTACCTAAAGAACAAACAGATAAAAAACATTCAAACTAGATCACAAAGACAATTCTGCTACCAAAAAAAAGGAAACAATATCACATACCCGACCTTACACCAGAAACAACAGGAACTAACGCTGAGGGGAGTATGTGAAGCATCACAGTTCACCAAGTGTTTATGAATAAAGAACATTCAAACTAGCTAAAGAACAAATACGGTAGGTGCCACATTTCAATGTTCATGAATAAACTAAAGCATCACAATTCAGTTCACAAGTGTTTAAATAAAGCATCACATTTCAATTCAACAGTGACAAGGGTTTATGAATAAAAGCATCACAGTTAACAAGTGTTTATGAATGAAGAATCATAGTTCAATTCAACAGCAACAAGTATTCCATAGGAAGGAAAGTTCATTCGTTTTAAATCATGGTTCCACATGCATGAGTTGCAGGTGTTCAGAACTTTCTCCACATCATGGACGGAAGAGATAAATATGGTGGTTAAGGGTATACCAAATCAACATCTGAATATGCATTGCCTACTTGCAGGACAGCAAGCGCATATGGAATGCTGCTAACTAGTAGTAAGAAATTTTCAAAATAGGGTATCTTAGACAAAACCTCACGCTCGGTTTGAACTTACAAACTGATAATGAAATGCAAAAGACATCCACAACATCAGGCAACATCTGTGCAATTCAACACTGCTTAATCATAACAAACTATGCCGAGGCAGAACCTCATGAAAGTTTTAAGTCTAATCTACCATCATAATCCTAACAAAAATGCAGTAGAACCATCCAGGGGCACCTAAAAAACTCCAACTAAAATTCTGAAAGCTGTGCACGAATTTAAGATGACATCACATGACATCTGCAGCACGATAACATTAGCTAAGAAATGATGGAAGTTATTTTTAGCAAGAGTACTGCCATTGTTAAACAAGGGAGCACTGGAACTCACTAGCTACCCAATCCGACTGACATTCATGATGGAGCATTATTTATTACATCTAAACTAAAACTCTCTATATCATTCGATTCTAGATTAATGCAGTCCGCGATCATGTTTAATTCAAAGAAACAAAATCAGTTAGGCTTTTGAATATATGAACACAGCAAGTATAAAGTTAGGGAAAGAGTTAGGGAAAGAAGTGGCAATGAAACTCCACTAGTAACACTTACTAGCGCTTGTGTGGAGCATAATTTCTTTTTCTTGACGGAGAGGACATATGTTGATCCTTCTGCGTAATAGTTTTTCTAGAATCACTGGATACCATTGTCTCCTTTTGTCGTAATTTTGATTTTCTATGTCTCATCTTGCGCCAAGGGGGTGATGATCGCTTGCCGGAGTCATTTGAAGATGAAGCTTCTATTTCATCAGAATCATTAGATTGGTGGGATTTTGTCAACACCATAAGTTTAGCACGGTTAATTTAGAGCTGAAGTATGATTTACCTTCAGTGTTGTTTCCTCTTCTTCTGTCCAACAGAGCTTCGAGCGCCTGCCAGGAGGTGCAACAGGATTGGAACTGCAAGATTGATGTGCTCAGTCCTTGAAAAATAGCATAGCAGACACCATAAAATGGTATATTTTAAGATATGAAAATTTCCAAACATAAACAGATCATCTGATTATCTACTTTGGGGGTGGGGCTCAGCAGAATACTGGCTTATTTTATGATTCGGTCTCCTTTTGGTTCGTACAGAATGTTCTATCATGGTGCAGCCCCTCAAAAAGAGAAAAGGCTATTGACACACAGCATGTAATGCATTCAAACTACCTAAAGAACAAATAGATAAAGAACATTCAAACTAGATCACAAAAACAATTCCGCTAAAAAAAAAGAAAGAAACAATATCACATACCCGACCTTACACCAGAAACAACAGGAACTAACGCTGAGGGGAGTATGTGAAGCATCACAGTTCACCAAGTGTTTATGAATAAAGAACATTCAAACTAGCTAAAGAACAAATACGGTAGGTGCCACATTTCAATGTTCATGAATAAACTAAAGCATCACAATTCAGTTCACAAGTGTTTAAATAAAGCATCACATTTCAATTCAACAGTGACAAGGGTTTATGAATAAAAGCATCACAGTTAACAAGTGTTTATGAATGAAGAATCATAGTTCAATTCAACAGCAACAAGTATTCCATAGGAAAGAAAGTTCATTCGTTTTAAATCATGGTGCCACATGCATGGAGCTGAGTTGCAGGTGTTCAGAATTTCCTCCACATCATTGACGGAAGAGATAAATATGGTAGTCAAGGGTATACCAAATCAACATCTGAATCTGCATTGCCTACTTACTGCTAACTAGTAGTAAGAAATTTTCAAAATAGGGTATCTTAGACAAAACCTCACGCTCGGTTTGAACTTACAAACTGATAATGAAATGCAAAAGACATCCACAACATCAGGCAACATCTGTGCAATTCAACACTGCTTAATCATAACAAACTATGCCGAGGCAGAACCTCATGAAAGTTTTAAGTCTAATCTACCATCATAATCCTAACAAAAATGCAGTAGAACCATACAGGGGTACCTAAAAAACAACATCTAAAATTCTGAAAGCCGTGCACGAATTAAAGATGACATCAAATGACATCCGCAGCGCAATAACATTAGCTAAGAAATGATGGAAGTTATTTTTAGCAAGAGTACTGCCATTGTTAAACAAGGGAGCACTGGAACTCACTAGCTACCCAATCCGACTGACATTCATGATGGAGCATTATTTATTACATCTAAACTAAAACTCTCTATATCATTCGATTCTAGATTAATGCAGTCCGCGATCATGTTTAATTCAAAGAAACAAAATCAGTTAGGCTTTTGAATATATGAACACAGCAAGTATAAAGTTAGGGAAAGATGTGGCAATGAAACTCCAGTGGTAACACTTACTAGCGCTTGTGTGGAGCATAATTTCTTTTTGTTGATGGAGAAGACATTTGCTGATCTTGCCGCGTAATAGTTTTTCTAGAACCACTGGATACCATTGTCTCCTTTTGTCGTAATTTTGATTTTCTATGTCTCATCTTGCGCCAAGGGGGTGATGATCGCTTGCCGGAGTCATTTGAAGATGAAGCTTCTATTTCATCAGAATCATTAGATTGGTGGGATTTTGTAGGACCATCCTCTTTGTCAGCCTCAACTTCTTGATTTGCAGGAGGACCACATCTGTTTTGAGATGGACTTCGTGTTTCATGGGATGAATTGCCATTACCATCTTCTTTGCTCTCCCTCCACTGCTGTCGCTCTGCATCCTGAACTTTGTCGCTGCTATTATTCTTGAGCACAGAATGTTTACTCATCGTCGGAACATTAGAATCTCGAACAAGGGATGTCTTCTCAGTGACTGTTTCCTCAGGATAACCATTTTCTGTAGCATAATTTTTCTGCTTCTTCCTCTGATGATCAGGCTCTTTGTCTTGATGAGCGACGTTAGCTGCTTCTGCTTCATTTTGATTCATATTTTTCCTTTTTGATGTATCAGACACGTTGGACCGACCCTCTCTGTTGGGGGCCGTTGGCAGAACTCCAGTTTGTTGCTCATCGGGTTGGCTGATCATTTGCGTTGTGCCAAGGAAAGTAGCAAGGTTTTTCCTAGCTTCACAATATGTTTTCCTTGCCTTTTGATACGCTTCAGTTGCTTTCGTATAGAAGCATACTGGGCAGTAGAACAGGTCAGTCTCTTGAAATATCACTGACGAACCATAACAGCTATTATGAGCGGCTAACAAGCAGCCACTACATTTAAGCAGCCGGCCACCTTTACCACATTTTATGCACAAATATTGTTGCGACATGCCCTCAAGAGAGTCATTGACGTCTTGATCCTCTGGGCAAAACGGCTTTTTGTTAGTCATTGACAGAAGGCCAGCAGCAGCAATGCCAGGGAGACTATCATATGAGGAAGAGACATGTGGTATTCCCGCAGAGGTATCACCAAGATTTGTCTTGTTTGATGCATTCATTGTGCTTGACCCATTACCATGCTGAACGGAGTTTGGAATAGAAGTACCACAGTCATTTTTCTGAACATCAGTCCTGCTCTTTCCAGTATTCTGCTCACATGAATTATTGGCTTCTGAAGTTTTATCATGTAAGACTGAATTGCAGTTTTGAGACAATGGGGCATCCTGCTCATTCAGGCTATCATGGACTGTATTTTTTTCTAACATGCTGGCATCATCATGTAGGGCATAATTAACTTTGTCCACACCACCGGATTCTATATGAGGCCTGTCACCGTTCTGCTCCTCAAACACTGCAGTATGCTTGGTAGCATTTCCTGGCAGATGGTTGGTTTCAGATTGATCTCCTTGAATAGCATCATTGCAGCTGACAGGAGGTACTGTACTAGCAGCTTGCAGAGTCGTCTCCTCATGCACATGATCCTTTTCCACTGGCTGAATAGTTGCACTGACATCATCCAGATCTCGATTTACTTTCTTTCCACTCTCATGTTGCAGAGCATTCGGATCAGCTTTGCTGCTGTGAGGTTGTGAGATCACATTTGTATCCTCTTGACTAACAAAATCAGGCACATGCCCAGGTTCAGCTGCATTTGTTGGTAAGGCGTTGCTATTTCTGTCAATAGCTGGAGCTACAGCAGCATATGTGTCAAGCCCTTCATGGCTAAGATTCTTCATGGACTGATCATCATCATGCAGCCTCTCTCCATCATTATAGTTAGGTGGTGGATTTGGAGAATGTTCCCTGGGAGATTGAGGTTGAACCGTGGTAGCATGAACCTCTGTATCCTTCTTCGACAAAGGCTCAGTAGTGCTTCCCTGCAAAGCCACATCGCAGCCAGCTGAAGCATGCACGGCTCCAAGTGGCACATTCTCATCCACAGCAGGACTGTTCTCTGGAGGCCTGTTACCAACAGCCTCTGCATCATCTGCTAGCTGATGATCACAGGACTTACTGTTAGATGTGCATGGCTGGTTTTCGAGATTTCTTGATTCTGTTTCATCAACTAAATTTGCTGAAGTCTCTTGCTGAAACTCAACATTGTCTTTAGGGAACCTAGGCCTATCTATATTTACATGATTGTGGCTGCTGCACAAAGACTGATCATTGTCATTTGGGTTGGTGTCATTCTGCTCCAATCGGGATGGTGAAACCACAGATACGATATCTGGGTCAACTTCTTTAAGCTGAAGAGCAAACGAAAAAATTAATATAGGAGTAGTCATTTTGGCATTTTTCATTAATAATTTGGACAACAGCTCTTTCACTTACCAACTCAAATGAAGTTTCTGGTAATCCATGTTTCTTCATAGAGATAATGTTCTGGATGTCTTGACTGAAGGGCGGAAGCATATCCATAGTTCCTGAACTTCCAACCTGCAGATTTTATAATCATGTAACACAAACCGCAAATCATCTGAAGACTGAGAACGCTCGATAACAACAAAATAGCAAAGTGTATTTTTTCCAACAAAAAAGGGGTTCTTTTTCAGTGCTAACAATCTAGTCACATAACGCACAAAGAAGCACCGATAAGCACTAGGTTCCATGGATAAATAGAAGTATAGAGCCTAGAGGTGCATGGACACTTTTATGTGATGAATGGCAACCATGATGACACTCCTGGCTTTCTGAAAAAAAGTTAGTGCTCAAAGACAGTCCATTCAGTAATCTTTTGGAAACTGAATATCAAATATGCAGAAGAGTAGTAGCAGAAGAATATGTCATGACAAGAGACAACCACAACCTTTCCAGAACAATTGATGGCAGGGACTAAACAATCCACAGGTATTAACAGGAGGAAACAGGTACATTTGTAGGAATCAGCTAATGAAACATCGAGAAGCATTTCATCAGCATGCATCCGCTCGATTACTAACATGGTCCAGCCATGAATATTGCGAGGAATAGAATATTGTACTAGTGATCTGCTAAAGGTAGAAGCAGGCTTACATCAGAATTCTACACGCGGAACACAACATAATTATCTGGAAAATAAACATATAATCAAGTCTTGGAAAAGCAACTCCCTGTTTCTATCACGGAATCAAATCCCATGAATCATCCCATTCCTGTTTCTGAGTTTCAACACATGACAGTGACATCGCGTAGCAACGCACGGCAGCAATAAGACACACTGTCCAGAATCCAGATGTACAGAAACTCACAATTGCTAGTGTTGGGACATTTCCTTTCCCCCACACGTGAGGCTCTACTACTACAAGTATTTGATTGATCAATCCTACACAACATAATCACATCATCACCATAGAGAAGGCTAACAGCAACTAGCTATTAATCATTCACTGACAAATTTCCCAAGTGGCCTGATTCACCTATCCAAATGAACAGAAGCCAATGCCACTGATTGACATAAACGGAATGGGGAACCAGCAACGCGACATTGCATACGGTCACAGGCAGAATAAGCACCTGTCCGATGAGCTCCAGCAGCACATCCTCGCAGGAGCGGGCGGCCTCAATCCTAAGCGTCCCCGCTGTCGCCGCGGCGTCCCCCTCCGAGGCTAAGGAGGCGACCTCTTGCAGGCACCGGAGCGCCACCCGCTCCCGCGTGGCCTCGGGGGCGCCCGTGAGGCACTCCGGCGAGGCACCCACCAGCGCTGCAGAATAACATTAACCACCCTAGGTGAGAGAACGAAGGGCCTGGAGACGAACGGAGGAGGTTCTTAGTGGAGCGGCCGCTTACCCTTGAGGACGGAGAATTCGAGGGTCTCATCGCCGGCGAGGGCGTCGACGACCCAGAGGGCGGCGAAGCGGGTGGCGGTGGCGGAGGCGAAGGTGGGCGGCGGCATTGCCCGAGGCGGAGGCGTTTTGACTGTTTGAGGGGGCGAACTGCAAAACACACATTTCTGCCCTTCAGTTCTGGGAGCTCCGTTCGATCACCTGACGCGGACTTGAAGCATCACCCAGAACCGTTTCCGTTATTTCAAGGGCGAGACTCTTCAAACACAATCAAATTGAAACTCAAGCCAACTCAAAAAAAAAAGAAAAAAAATGAAACTCAAGCGTTTCAAGAAAAAGAAAAAAAGAAAACAAACTCAAGATGAAAGCACTACCGTGTACATTCAACCTACTCCACATTGTTACATGCCAAATCTCATTCGCTGACATCTCCAAATCTGATGTGTGTAGTTCGGATGTAGAGGGGCTAAGAAAATATACTGCCAGTCACAACGACAAGCTCTTTCTTCATCCCCACTTGACCTGCTCGAACTTGTCAAGGTTGATGATTGATGGTACTAGGGAGCGGATTGGGCACTCTATTATCCAAAGGGATCAAAAGATGAATAACATTGGACATGTGAATAGATTAGCAAGAGGTGTTTCGATTTTATACAACTCCTGCAATTCATACAACCATATATGAGTACATGCTTCGCGACACATGTCCACACCCGTTCTTTCAGTTCCATGGTGCTTCATACTTCATGTTCTTGAGTTCCTCCAGCTGCAAAAGGAGAAGATGGAGATCAACTGATCAAATGCCAGTTCCATTCTTAAAAAAAAAGTCTTATGAACCTCTCTTGCCTTCAAAATGAAAAGGTTGAATCATGTGCTCATAACTTTAAATTATTTCTTTTTTGGTCTCAGAGAAAACTCCACATATACGGTAGGAGTACTAAATAATTATCGTAGTTACTTGACACTAATTCTCAGAGAGCCAAAGGCTAAGCTAGGGCAGAAATACGATAGCTTCTGCTACTTCATTGCCACATGCTGCACCCATCTCGTATCTTGAAGAGAATTTTGATGCAGAAAAGCAAAGCACAGTCATGTTAAGACACATGACTACAAATCAGCTGAATCATTACATAGGAAAGTTTTTCTTTTTAATCTCTGAACAATAGACAAGCTGTTTCCACGACATACCCAGTACAGAAGCAGAAATACCATATCGTTTTCAAGAGCACATTGTTGGAATGCATGAGTCTCAACATAGTCCAAATGGACGGGTCAAAGGAGCAGCATTCTTCAATATAATAACTAGTAACTCTGCTTAATCTTGTACATATGACATTTCTGAGGAGATTGATTTTTGAAAATAAAGTTGTACATGGCAGTTTATAAAAATAGATTGTACCAAGCATTGGAAATGTGGAACTGCATGTAAATAGACAAAGTAGAGCATGCTTTGCCAACACAGGAACATGGTTTACCTGTCTGCATGTTTCCTTGTGGGTATCTAGAAGCTCGTTATACTTCAATTGCAGATCCAACTTCTCGGCCTTGAGCTTTTCATAGTCGGAAATCGATGGACCACCCAACTTCTGCTGTACAAATCTGGGATATACAAGAATGCTAGTTATAACATTAAAAATCCAAAAGGGTGCTCATGTCATTCATTTTTGCCAAAACAACAACAGCAACAGCAACAGCAACAACAACAGCAACAACAACAACAGTAAGGAAACAAAAGATCATTAAATCCAAGTGAACTCACTCGACTGCAGAAGAAGGCTTGTCGTTCTCCTCATACAGCGCAACGAGAACTGAATGACAAGAAGTGAAGTAACTAGCCATCCACATAATTGGTGTTTGCAAAAATATACATAAGGGGTGGAACACAAACCTTTTGTGAGAGTATCGAGCACACCGCTGGATTCAAGGTACTTCCTGAACGCTTCTTTCTTTGCTTCTCTATCCTACAAAGACCATAACGGTAGAATAACCATCACACACCCGCATTTTTTTTAAAAAAAAATGACTATCACGCTGTGAGGTAAGTTGTAGCAAAGAATGCTGTGCCGCGGTAAAGAACAAGTTACCTCTTCAATGGCTACAGCTTTGCAGTGAGAAACAAAGCTTTGTTCATAAAGGACTGAAAACCTAAAGCTGAAGGAGCTCTACCATCTAGATAAAATCAAATCATACTAGAAATAACTGACAATACTTAACAATTCAACTGCTCGAATTTAACCATACCTTAAAAAAATCGTTTTACCAATTTATTCTCATACATTGCAGATTTTCCATACACTAACTAGCAGCCGAGCATATTGGGCTTTAAATTACAACATACTGAACGTGATTCTTAACTAGACAGTGAACACTGCAATTGGCCATTAGCATTGACTCACCGACAGCCAAATCTAATCATCTATGCAGCAACAAAGCTCACAACGGAACCAACATGCCTCTCATCCAAGGCAACGGCTACGAACAAACAACACTGGAGCACATCTCGTACCATGCTGCAGAAGCTAATAAAAGCGCAACGATTTTGCTAGTCCAAGAAGAGGGCAAATGCAAGGAGGGATGACCGAGAGCGAGTGCATTACCATCCTTGAAAGACAGCGGATCCGCGAGAAGTTGGGGCGACGAGGGGTCCCGTCCCAGGGCCGGAGGAGGGAGGGTAAATGGCGCCGCCGGCGAAGTGTCGTCCGGATCTGCGTACGATGTACTGTACTGCCGCGAAAGCTAAGCCGTGGTGGTGGTGGATGTGTTGGTACAGACTGGAGAGGCGTCTTTGCGTGAAGCAGTTCTACGGTACACCGGTTGCTTTCTTGATCCGGTTTCGTCCGTGGACCCGGCCTGTGTCGAATAAAACGGAGAAGTAAATTGCTCTATGGATCTGCTACAGAAATTTTCTCGAAACTTTGTTATTCTGTTGTAGAAATTTGAGCCTGTACTTAGTATTTTCTTTTTCGTTCGTTTCCATTTTCTCTGAAACTTTGTTCAAGTCTTGTACTCTCTCAGAAAGGGGTCTTTTTTTTGGCTCAAGTCCAACTGGAGGAATTTGCATTCGAGGGAGAAATGTTCCAGACAGCAAGAAGAGTGATCATAAAGGCGAATTAAGTAGTAAGGCCGAGCATATCTTTGTCTTCTAAAAATTCGAGCTTCATGTATTCATATGGATGCTGTAGCGAGAAGAGGATGTTTTCAGAACGTGAGGATATACAATTGCTGACGACAGCACTTCAGGTCGTCTGAAACCTGATGAAGACAGATGAACAACTCAGAATTCTTTCTTCTTAATATAATGAAGCACAACTCTCCTGCTTTTTCGAGAGAAAAAAAAAAAAACAAAGAACAACTCAGAATTCTGCTGACCTAATGATCGGAGGAAAAGCTTGGACTCTACTTCTTCACAATTCAGAAACAAGATCACTGTGGGAGAGCTCTAATCCGGGAAGTCAGCTCTTGGACTTGATTCTCAAGTCGCCCTGGGTGGCAGAAGAAGTCGACGAACACCCGTCTTCCCTGCTGCGCATTGCGTGAAGGCTGTTGTAGCATCTGCAGAACAACATTTATACAGGTATAACAATGGCAAGACAATTAGGAAGAAGCATAACTTCTTCTGAACCCAGGTGCAGAAAATAGTAATACAAGGTCTCAAGAAACAAATGTAGAGAGTACCTCAGCGTTTTCATCTCGAGCCATTGTCACTTCATTAACAGAAGCAGAGACTTGTTGGCCAATAATTTCCAATTCTTCAAGTGATTGCATCAGTGGCTGTAGTAAAACAATGCGAAGTGGCTTGTGACAAAACATGAAACAGAGGGAAAGGAAGAGATGGTAAGAGAAATGTACCCATGGTGTCAGTTTTGGTTGCTCGTCTAGTAGGGGCACAGAGAGAATTTGCTCAAGGGTTTGGATCATTCTGCATCTGCCAATGAGGACAAAAGTATGTAAGAAATGGACCATAGGTAGAACACATTACTCTTCAAATAGGGGTTTGTTGAACTGAAACACACTCATCCCTTTGATAACGCACAGTATTGGGACTTGGGAGGGTCAAATATCCAATGCACAGAAGAAAGCTTAAAAATTCAGGAGGGAGAGTTGCAGCCAAAAATTGTCAAGAACTCACATTTCTTCAACGCATCTTCCTCGCTCGCGTGGAAAAACGTTTTCAAGTTCATGCTGAAGATAATAGAGCTCATCTTGCAGCTCTGATATTTGCTCGATCATCCCATACGATGAAACATATGTTGGTGTCATTGCTTGAGAGCCTACAGATAATGAAAAGGGTGATTGAACTGTTTCAACTTGTGGTAGACAGTGACAGTAGAAATTACAAGTGAAGCCTGCTTACTTGAGTGACTGCTAAGAATATCCCTCACAGCATGGAGAAAAGAATCACGGTCATCAACAGATCCTTCTTCAAACATTTCAGAAGCAGCTTGATCAATCAAATGATACCGGTCCTACATATTCATGCAGTCGATACAAGTGAAAAACGACAAGTAGATAAACAACACTTAATGGGTAAAATCAGCTAGCAATACCAGACGGCCGTCAACAGCTGTTAAATAGCCCTGCAATTCAAATTCTACGGATTTCAGCAACGAGTAGGCACTTGATATTTTTGTTTGTTTTTCAAGAAGGCACGATATCTTCAGAAACTGATGAGCAGCAAGCTGATTGACCAGATAATTGATGAGCTGCATGAAAGAGAATATCCACATGACACATATAGGCTAAGATAAACGATTGCTTGAAGACAACGGCTCCATAAGTTACCTTCTTCTGATGGCTTATGTAGCATTCCTGGCGCATAAGCTTCAAATTGTGATCTCCTAAATGGACATAATTAGAAACATGAAATGTTGTTGACTTGGTAACAGAAAAAAAGGAATAAATATTTATTATGTCATGATAAAATCACACCTTGCAAAATATTTGCGCCCTCAAGTTGAGCAAGGTCCGCACACAGGCCTGTAAGAGTCTGAAGCTTGCCAACATACACCGAACGTTAATAGTGTAAAATAATAGAACATTATCCATTTTCTGCCTCCAGAGTCCAGAAAATAAAATGGAACTCTCTAAATAAAGTATAAGACAGTAGATAGATTAAAAAAAGGAACATACTAATCATCTAAACAAGCATGTGAACTTTTGTTTCACTTTTTCTGAGAAATCTTATGTTTGGCTGTTCATTCTTGTTATATGGCTAAAAGACTCTGACATCTTATAGATAAACCACACGTAAGCTAGCTTACAGGCACAAATATTAAGCCAAGGTTTGAAACGAAATGCAACAAAAGAAAAACAAAGAATCCATAAAGACCAGAGATACCTTGTTAGGGCACTCACAATCAATCAATGAACAACATTGTTGAAACAAAAGATTACCTCAGATAGGCATTTCTGCACATGAAGAGAAAGATCTTTAAGTTCTTTAGTAAGTTCAGAACTTTTCGTCCTGAGGATGAAATGAGAGAAAATTCAAAATCAGAATACAGAAGCAATGACATGAGAGCGTACAAGTGAAAAGCCAAATCCAAGAAACATGATGTATTAATACTTCACTGTAGTTCTACCATGCAATAGACAAACCCATACGTCATATCATCAGTATCTAATTGGCTGACTGCCAGCGCTTTGTTAAATTGTGTTATGTAAAATTCAAAGCAACTAACTATCATAGCAGCATCAAAATGTCTAACAATTATGTAGTAAGATTTAAGGGCAACCTGTAAGCATATCCCCCCCCACCCCC